>VYZW01046265.1:8588-25436 GCA_013401315.1 Balaeniceps rex
TTGGAACATGGTTGTGTGTGGAAGGTAAAGATGCATTAATAAGCATATAGGTTTGTATCACTTCCTTTGGTTTATCAGGAACTAGCAGCTCACCTGGTCCTCCATTTGAAGCTGAAATGGAAGAATAAATTAAACAAGTCTTTCAGCAGATTTTTATAAAAGTGAGTGGGGAATGAAAGGTGAATTGCATTTAATAAAGTACGAAATTAAATTATCCTTCCACCGTCTAACTCAAAAAAAAAGGAAAAGTCAGGAAATGTTCATTGCTTTCTGGATGTACCAATCTTCCTGCCCCGGTCTGGGCTGTCTCAGAATGCACAAGAAGGGCTTTAGGATTTGGGAAGGGTGGCTGGCTGGGTCTTTTCCTCCATATAAAGCTTTTCCTNTGCATATAAAGCTTTTCTTGTAAGAAGCGTGTACAGCACCTCAATGTGAATTTGTTGATTTGCAACAAGAGAAAAAACACCTAGATTGATCCCATACTGCTTTGTGGCTTCACCTCACCCACAGGGTCTTCCTTTATGGTCCTTGTCAGGGACGAGTTCCCTTTTCTGACCTCTACAGTCAACAACTCTGGGCATTTGTTCTCTGGCTGTCCCTCTATCCTGAGGAATGCAGTCCGATGGCACGAGTAATTTAATGCGATTAAAAGCTAGCCCCCAGTGAAAGGAGTGATGAGGGAGATTCTTTACTTATTCCCCATTAGTCCTGAGCAGGCTTGCTCATGAATCCTGTAACCTTGGCAGCAAGAGAACCTCCTTTTGCTTTGCTATCTGCAAGGAAATGAATTACACAAGCATAGAAATTCATGAACGCTGAATACTGCAATTAATTTTGTTGAAGTCTCTTTATATATGTAGTTTGGGAAGAGAAAGGAAGGAGAAGCTTATCACCAACTATGAGTCTGAAGCCACAAATCTTGCACAGCTTTCACTTTGAGATAAAAATGAATCTATAAGGAATCCAAACCCCCTTTGTTTATTTTATATATTGTAAGAATGAGAAATGATGAAGGCAGTAATGTAAAGTAGTGTTAACATCACAATCCCCGTATTGAATTGATTAACATGGAAAAAACACATTAATAGCTTTTTTATTACTAGTCTGAAAACTTTATAATGGCATTTACTGGAACAGAACTGAAATGTGACTGGCAGAACTTTATAAATCTCAGCTCGTACGTGGTGGCCTGAACACTGTCTGAAAATGTTTGGTTTTTTTTTAAAAATAGAGTCCAGACTTTGAACCTTGCCAGTTTTTCCCATTTAATCTTTCATTTGTGCATATTAAGCAGGCAATCATATTGCAGAGAAGTTGGATGTAAAGCTGGATGTATTGGGTCTGCAAATTTTCTCCCTTTATGGCCAAAACAGGTGCATGTAAACGTTTAATCAGCACACCCATTAAGTTCCCAGTGGTAAATTTAGCCACAAGCATTTGAGAGGTGCTTACTTTGCATTTAATTTAGATCTAAAAAAAGAAGTAGCAGCTTTATTTAAAATGCATTACATTCAGCTTATTTGACATACTCATCCTCATATTCTTATTTAGTATATATATATAAAAAATAAATGAGGAAGTCACAGAAATACCCACACAGCTCAAAGTGATGAGGGTAGTTGTTCTAAAATAGGTAAAATCTGGCTTAGCAACCAGCCAGTCTTTTCATGAACTCTGAGTGAACTTAAAAATAACCTCACTGAAGTCAGAGAGCTTCTCCCAGACAGAGCAACCCCTTTATCTTCTGCTTTTAAGTTGCACCAAATATTCCTAATTTTTCATGCTGCTGCATAGTGCTGGCACTGTAGGGAGTTGTGATTTTTTTCATCTTTCTTTTTCTTATCCTTTCTTGTGGGCAGTGTCAATCAACTTGCGAATTGCAGCATGCTCACATCTGATTGCAGTGGAGATTTTATTGCCACATACTTACAGACTTTACAGTGTTAACTCTTGCTGTGGCACAGCCTCACTCTGCCATAGGTAGGAAGATGCAGGGACTTAGCCTGTGCATCACCCACCTTTTCATGACAACAGTGCTTTGCACTGCATTAGGAGTTGTGTTTTCTCTGGGACTTGCACTGAAGTCACTTCATGTGTGAAATGTATTTTCTATCACATCTGTTCAAAATGGTGGCCAGAAATCACAATTGCTGGATGAGGGGAATGATGGTATGATAAATGAAGTACAGTATATAAAACTGCTATCTGGAATTAAAAAGAAATCTATGCCTGCCTGTCTGGCAAGTTGCACTGAAGGGAGATGGCTGCAAAGCATGAACGAGATTTTTCCTGGTAGGATCAGATATATACAGCCCTCTGTAACGGGCCTCTGAGAAGTGTACTCGACTGCTGTTTGTTTGAAAACTATCTACTTGGTAAAGTTCGGACTAACTATATACTAAATTCTTAAATATCAATCAAAATATAATCATCATCTTTCTATTGTTTCAACATGTCCTCAGTCAGAATCACGGGATTCAGCATGGTGAGGGATTAAATTGATAACAATTATCTGGGCTTCTCTGTTGTATTTTACTTGCTTTGGCATGCTTTTGTTTATTCCCTTCTATTTCAGAGGATGGAGTTTTACTGTACTCCATCCTTACAATATCTCTGTAAATAAGAAAACAGAAAACTTACTATTTTCTTCTTGAGTTTAGCTTGTATCTTCTTACCCAAGTTTTAGAAGATAATTTTAACAACTTCAAAAACTCTTCTTAAATTGCCCGTTAGGGGGCGGGGGGAAAGAAAAACTGATTTTTTTCCCTCTCTGATTTTTTTCCCCACCTGACAAAATAGTCTTTTGTGGTAGAAGGGAGCACGTTTTTCCACCCTCATCCCTTCCTATCTTATTTTATCACAAGTCACACTCCATTAGAGTCTTAATGTTTCTGTCAATAAATGATGGATTTGCCAATGGTGATTTAAGTTTAAAATTACTTGCGAAAACTTAATGAAGCCTGCAAATCATGAATTAGATTTCAAAGAAATTGTCCCTGACAGTTAAAAACTACAGGGCCAAAGTAATTTGAAGGGTGGCATTTTTTCCCCCTCTATAAATTATGTATCGGGTCAAAACAGAGATGGTTCTGTAGGGATTATTATTATTATTTAAAGCAAATCACAGTTTGTGTCTTGCTGCAGTAGCTTTCTCTTACTGGCGTGTAAGAGTGGTGGGTGACATGCTCCTGCAGAAAAAAAATTTGTCTCTACTGCAACTAGCTGTTACTTCTGATCTATATTTTTCATTGGTTTGAATGACGGTTTCTAATCCTGCTTCCCAATCGTGTGCCCTCATTACTAGACTGCTCAGACTGCTTGTCTGCTATGGACAAAAAGGATACCCTGAGGCTCTCAGCCATTGTTTTTCTAAATGGGGTTATGTTTTTATAACCCCAAGTGTTCTTTGCAGGTTTAGACTGTCTGCACTTTGCCTGTGTAGGAGAGGATGCCTGATGCCAGTTTGCAGTTTCATGAGGAAGAGAATCCCTTTACTCAAAAGTGCACATGGGGAATTTGCTGTTGCTTGGACCATGTTCATTTAGTTAATTAGATTTGTGAAAGATAATGAGAAGTTTCCTGTCCTAAATTCAGAATATTTAATGCAATTTGGAAACGGGTGTAAATCTATCTAAAATAACCAGAACCACCAGAGTTATCCTATTGATTCTCTCCTGTCTTTCTTTTCCCCCAAATCCAAGGAGATAAGAGTAGTCAAAACTATTTCACACCACCCCACGGTGGGGTGGGTGGAGAGTACTTCTAATGCTTTGATAACTGTGCCTGTAGACTTCATTTAGATTTGGTGTTTTTCTCTGAGCTGCGTGGTAACAGAGTGGTAGTCAGCATGTTTCTGAATGCTGTTGATCTCCCATTTGGTGATGAGAGCTACAGTTTTACAGACTTGAACTAAAAAGCTTTCTAATACAGCTAAGAACCAAACAGGAGTGATATGCATTGTTTCAATGTGGCATAAACAGATAATACAAATTTTGTTTGAATTGACTGTGCAAAGGAACCCTTTTTTCATCAAACTTTTGGTGTGCCTTTTCCATTATTAACATTTACATTAGTTATTTCAGAAATTGTGGGGGTTTTAAGCTGTTTTGGTGAAACAGTCATCCACTAAATACCCATCTTTCACTGTTTTCCACTATTTTTTTCTAATTTGTTAAATGATCCCATCCCCCCCCTCCCCCTCAACGTGTCTGCATAGGCTGTCTTGGTGAGAGGAAATTCAGCCCTGGCTGATTAGTCTCTAAGTGTTTCTGTTGTCCTGTTTATGTTGTAGAAAGAGGTGAGCGCAATGTGTTTAGTAATTGAAACTTGTTTCAGTCCTCAGTTAAGGATGCCAGGACTCATGTACTCTATGTATGCTGGATGTCATTTTTCATCTGCAAAGCTGCTTTATGCAAAATGTGAATATCTGTTGCTTTTGATTTGCGTGGTTTCAACTCTGTTTCCAAGATTAGATTGTCTGTGGCACATTTATCTATCAACAAATTGTTTGTCTATGTGATTAGACATTCCCTTTTGCAAGATGGATACCGTTCTTCGTAGTTCCGCCTCCAGCCTTACAGCACTCGTGATTCTTGACTGAATTCTTCTCTTACAGATTTCTGTGTGGATTGGCTGTAAGGTCAGTTGTTACCACTAATGTGAGGTTAGCAAAGAAATCATTACTGCTCAGTGAAATCTGTTCACGGGGATGGGGCCTTTGCAGTTTCAGAAAATTGGAATCCACTCCCTGTTTCAAGACTTTCTGTAGTTCTATTACGGTCCTCATCATTTTAGCTGTGCAAATCTCTTAGTGGTGCTAATGAGCTCTGAAGGACCCTTGCCTGTGTTGACAGCAGAGAGCACTGTCACATTTCTTCTTCAGTGGAGCATTTTGTACTTGTATGTTTGAATGTGGTGGTCACACAGCCAGTTTCTCAAAGCCTTTTGTCCTTGATTACTGAAAGTTACATTGAAGGCACTTTTTGCTCTTTATCTAGGAGTCCTGACTTTATGTCAGAGGGAATAAAATGTGTTTGCCTCTACCAAGCGAGTTAAGGCAGCCCAGCTTAGAGCTGCTCACCTGTGACTCCTTAGGCTTGGCCTCTCCGGTGCAGCCACTGTACTGGGTGATGACTGCGTGCAGGCTCTCACACTGCACCACGTGAATGAAGCCAGGTAAAAGCAGCCTCTAAGATGAACGCTGTGAATGTGCTGCAGGGCAAATGAGCCTGCGTGTGGATGGTGCCTGTGGAGCAGATGGCCTCAGTAACTTGGATGACATGTTTCCCAGAGGACTCCTGCTCTGTCACGCAGTCCGCAGCAGCCCATGCAATACTGGGACCAGCACTTCTGGGTGTTGACATGGGCGAGGAGATGTGGATTTGGCAGGTAGGGAGCTAATTCAGAGGACTCGGGCTGTGATCTAGGAGAATTTGTGCCCCAAAATCACCAGTGCCACTTTAAAAGGAGCAATGCCTGAGTCTCCAAGATGGGATGTGCTAAATAGACTGATATGTTTTATGTCAACTTTTCTTTCAGGATGGATTTGAAGCAAAGTTCAAGGTGCAGGGCACAGGTGACCTAATCTGGCATGAATAACAAAGTCCCTATCCTTGGAAAACCTTGTAGCCTTCTGGAAAGATTTCTGAATTTTAAGACCAGATGAAACAGTTAAGGTCATCTATGGTCCGTAGCGTTTCAATCAGTATTCTTGTCATCAAACTAATTACATCTGAGTTATAACTTTGCAAAATTCTTGAGCCTTGATTTAAAGATGTCATTGACTGCACCTCATTCCTCAATAATTTGTTCCAAGGCTTTTTTTTTTTTTGATTCACAGTTAAAATTATGCATTGTTTCTATCTTGTATTTGTCTGGCTTAAACTTCTAACCACTAACTCTCACTATGTCTTTTTCTGGTACATCAAAGTGCTGTCTACTGTTGAGAATTGCTTCTCCATGTAGGTACCTGAAGACTGCAATTAGGCTGCTTTTTAACCTTGTCGCTCTATTTAATTTAGCCAAGAGTGTTAGTCTTGTGAAGTAAAGCATGCTTCTCAGTGATTGGCTTTTTCTTGTAGGTCTTCTCTAAAATCTTTTGAAATTTTCAGTAGATTTCTGAAAACATGGATATCAATTCTGCAGTGTAGAGATAATGATACAACTCAACCTTTATACAGCTTATGTTGAATATACCCATGACCCTGTTACCTCTGTAAGTTGGAAGTGTTGCCCTCAGAGCATGTCCATCTCCATTTCTTCGGTCCTTCCACAGGTTTCCTGCTTTCCAGAATTTGGTTTCTAGTCTTGTAGTATGACCTCTCGTCTTTGTTCCTAAATGTCTGTTCTGGTATTTGGCTGGATAAGCCATGAGGCTCTGTAACCAAGCAGGCCAAGTGATATCAGTAGATTATTTAATGCACAGCAAGTTTTGTGTTTTATCTACAAAATTTCATTAGCAGTGATTTTTATACTTCCTTCCCTAGCAATGAGAAAAATACCAAACAACTTTGGGTCAAGAACCCACTAAAAACACCACTGAATGAATCTCCTATTTTTAATAATGTTCCTTATTTGTAAATTTTACTTTTTATAATCCATTCAACATGGCTGCACTGACTTTTCTTTCTCTTATGCCCCCGTAAACCTTGAACCTGATAGCAAACTTCAGTCAAATTTGAGCTCTTTAGAGGTGTCAAAAGCAGTTAAGTTCAGATAGGTGGAGAGACCCAGATGAATGCCCCAGGGGGGAAAAGGTCTCAGAGCTAGCTCAACCAGTATTATTAGACACTAGAGAATCCAAGGGGGATGAGGCAAAAGGCCGTTTCCAGCTTTAAGAAGAGACTTGGGATCAATGCTTCTCTTTGGCAAAAAGTCAATCTCTTAATTAGGAAGGAGAGGCTCATTTTGAAAGGTAGAAGCACAAGCAATAAATACAAAACAAGCCTGAGGCAGCTGAGGAGCATCCTCAGAGGTGTTCTTGAGACCATTGTCATATGTGGCAGATTTAACCTTTCACTTTGGTTTCCGCTCCTCTCTGAGGGATAACTCACCCTTCTGACAGAGACCGTTTCTGAATAAACTAGATCATCATTGACAATTGCTCAGTCTGCCTGGATTACTTCCAGGACCTTGATGCTATTTCTAGACGGGGCACTTGCATACGGCAGAAACTTTTTTCAGGTCCTTAGCTCAAACATTACCTGTTTGAAACAACAGCGCCTCTTCTAGAAGGCTTGTATATTGGGTGAAGTCAATCACATGAACTCAGAGTAGGTGTAAACTGCAACCAAAATGTGAAAGAAAAAAAAAAAAAAGCAGTGTTTTTGTTCCTGACAGAAAGCTTTTAAGACTTGATGTTTTGTGGAAGAGAGAGAATGGAGATGGTTGGCATAGCAGGTTGGTAACAGGATACAGCCCATACCATAAGCTTGTACTGACTACAGGGGGCGGCTTGAGCTGTGTTTGATTGACAATAAGCTTCAGGTGATTTGCACATTTTTAAAGGCAATTCTGGACACTAGCTACATGTTTGAGCCAAGCTAATGTTACTGTAGTTTGATCTCAGAGGCAAACCAGAGGTGTTTGGAGATCGTCCAAACTAACCTTTACAAATGTGTCACTGATGTCTAGGTGACTGGCAATCAATTAAGTCAAGGTGAAATTATCCAGTGGAGATAAGCCCTTTCAGGATCCTGATTAAATGCATCTTGTGCTTAGAACTGATTAAAAGTGATTGCCATCTGAAGGAGATGGTGGTGTGGCCAGCAGTTATTTGATTGAGTCTGGATTATTGTAGACAGTTCTCTCTGTACTTGTAGATGTGACCTTGTTCAGTTCTTGTGAGGGAGGCAGGCTGAGAGGAACGAATTACGCAAATTTCCTTCCTTTTTCCTAAATGGTGGCTCCTTTGGATTTGGAATGGGACTCATCTCTGTCACAACATGGGCATCCCCTTTCATTGGGGAGTCTGCTTACCTCTAGTCCAGCTACATGTGGTATTTTCATCTTCAGATGCTTACTAGTATGTTGGTTTTTATAGGGTTAGGTGAGGGTGGCTCACACCATAATCTCTGTTGGGTCCCTTGCTGCTCACATGAACAGTATGTGCATTTTTTTATGCTGGCTTTTGTTGACTTTTTCTGACTCTTCCTGAGTGTCCTTTCCCTTCATTTGGGACCACCAGGTAGTTGAGGAACTGAAACTACTTGATCTCTTCTGACTCCACTAACCATCGATGGGTAGTGGATGGCCACTGATATCTAGATATACAGGCTGTGTGTCACTGTTTACATGATGATGCAATTACAAAAGAAGTTGACATATGCCCTGGGTGGTTTGAAACATTGCATCTGCCACCGTGTGGTGGTGCTGATTCTGTCCTCCACTGCTCACTCCGATGGGGTCTGGGAGGGGAGCCAAACCTCTTGCCAGTTTGCAGCTGGGTTTGGCAGCTGGGATGTGCATGTATCACGTTCTGGGATATAGCAGGGCTCCCCAAGTAGCAGCAGTTTGAGGTGAACCTTTCTTCAAGATTTCCAGTTTCTCCTTTCATCCAACTTCTCTGCCATTCTGCTGTTCAATTGGTAGATACCACTTTTTATGTGAAAAAGCAGCCTATATCATTCTGTTCCGTATGGAAATATTGCAGTCCTCCAGCACCTTGCTTAGTGAAGGTGCTGTCACTTATCTCTGTTTAACATATGGGGAAACAAACATATTTCCTTCTCCATTCAACCTGTGTGACTTCTAATGAGAAATGTGGCTTTTTTCTGACATTATTAGAAGTAGAGAGGGTGTTGGAAACTTGCATTTTGTGCCATATAAGTGTGACTGGCAGTTTGTTTATTTGCTTGTTTTCTGTTATTATGGAAAGCAATCTCCATGTAGTTTATTCTTTTGCAGTGGCTGAGTCCCAAATTATTCCATTCATGATAAAATCTGTTTTCGATGAAGTGTGGTGAAGAGCTGCAATTGTTTGTTTCATTAAAGCAAGGGAGGCATTTAATAGCAGTTACTCACTTTTGTTGCTTCTGTTATCTACTAGCTTTCCAAGACATTTTATTTACCAGTTTATAATATCTCCACTGAAAAGCTTACCTGAGGATTAAAAACAGTAATTCCAGTTGCTGAAGGTCAGAACTCCCATGGTGTCAGAGATGTTGTTCTGGAGAGGGAATGGTTTAGCTTGTGTGTACCCTAATAGAAACATGGTTTTGAGCCACTGGAGGCACCATGTGATGATGCCAAGTTGCTAGAAATGTGAGCAACTCCATTGATTTTAGTGGAGCCAGGCAGATTTCTACTAGCTGAGGAGCCGGCATTTAGCATAACCTGCGATTCTTGCAAGTACATGTGTCTATGTGATTGGAAGAAAAGAACATATTTTCAAGGAAGAAAATATAGGTAAGGAGATAATTACCTTCTCTGGTGTTTATCCAGGAGGGTATTGAGATCCTGTTCCATTTTCTTCAAAATAAAGCCAGGCAATTCTTCCAATGGTCTTGCTGAGTTTCTGTGAAGTAGCCTGATGTTTCTCCAAAGCCCTCTGTCTCTTCCCTGGATCTATGATTTGTGCTGCCCTCTCTGGGGGTGCGTTCTGTACTTCTCCCACTTTCAGGCTGAGCAGAGGTCACCCTGTGGTTGGCATAAAGCTTGCTGTAGTGAGCCTGACTTTGCCTGCTGGTCCGTTCCCTCCAAAGACAATGGCAGTTCTCCTCACAGCATTATTTATTTAAAATGAGTTAATTTCAGAGAAAGCATATCTTAAGAATAGTAAAGCAGGCTGTATGCAAATCTCACTTTCCCCTAAGGATTAACGTTCCCTGGATCTAGGAAGATACGTCTTCTTCAATCTGTTTCCACAGAATCGCTCTTTCCAGACAAGTTTCTCCAAGCAGAGTAACAGATTTTAACCCTTCAGTGGGCTGGTTTGGTTTGGATTGATTTAGTTTGGTTTTTAGTGGGTCTTTTAGTTCCAGCACAGAGAAAGGTGGCTTAGCAGCCACATTTGTTCCTTCCCCTTGTTCTAAGGAATAAGAAAAATTTCTTCCCTGAGGACATGATTTAACCAGCCCTCTCCCCTACTTGCTTTACGGCTTACCCTCGTTGTTACTAGTGGCCGGTGGAGCTGACAACACTGTGTTCAGCAGAGCAGCTCTGCCACCAAGAGGTGGCAATGCCAGTGCCTGTGATTAACCATGGGGAGCTTGCGTGCCTTTCCCATGGCCCCCAGCAAGGTTCGGTGACAGCAGAGAGGCCTGATCTAGTTAGGGTGTAATTGTTTTGACTTTTTCAGAGATGTATTTACCTTACAGGAGTGGACAAATTCTGTATTTTGGCTTATATTTTCTTACCAAAGTCATGAATTTAAGAGGAAATGAACTTAAGTTACTTGGATAAATGGGTTTGCAGATAGCTCACACTTACATGGTTTGTGGGACTCGTTCATCTTCTCTTACCGCAGTGGGAGCGTAGGGTATGGTTTGCCTTTGCTGTCCCTCCTCCCCTGATATTTTAGTAGTGCTCTCTCTTCTTTGAAAGCTCTCTCATTCACCTTTAAACTAAGTAAATGAATATTGTAAATAATTGAGGCAAAGGTTGAT
This sequence comes from Balaeniceps rex, assembly GCA_013401315.1. NCBI lineage: Eukaryota > Metazoa > Chordata > Aves > Pelecaniformes > Balaenicipitidae > Balaeniceps > Balaeniceps rex. The sequence continues at coordinate 19,193 of VYZW01046265.1, forward strand.
CCCATGGGATGGCTGCAGCAAATGGCTCAGTGGGCAAATGGCCAAGTCCTTCATCTCTGTGAGTAAACTTCCCCTTTCCCAGCTCACAGCATCTGCGAAGGAGCCTGTGTCCAATGTCACTGTTCTGCCTAACATATAATCACACAATGGTCATTAGTTCCTACAAGGAAAGTGGCTTGTCTCCCTGCTTTGATTTGCCTCTGCATGTCCTGAAGCCTTTGTGGCAGCTAATTGGATCTCAAGCTCTATTGACGTGTGCATCCCTAGGTGGATGGGGTTTTGGGGGGTTTTTTTTGCCTTTTTTTTTTTCCTGGTCTGTATAGGTGGAGATAACAGGTTGTTAGCACTTGAAACGCAAATGCAACTCACCTGTCATGTCTCTTGGCAAACAAAGGCTCAACAGCACGTATCATGTTAATTAGCATCCTTCCCAATTTACTTATCTGAGGTTATACTGATGGTTGTTGAGGACGAATGAAAGTGATTATCTTTTCCTTTTTTTTTTAAAAAAAAAAAGGCAAAGAGGCTGAATACAGATATCCTGGGAATATTCTCAACATAAGCATAGGTTGTGAAAGAATGGGGATTTCCCTTTTCTGCTGGCCTGGATTCAGTGTACATGGAATTTCAATACATGAGCATAGCTCAGAAGGAGTCTTTACACGCTGGCAGAGGTATGGTCCTGTAGCCGCTAGAGATTAAGGCAAAATTACCATTTACTGGGACATGCAGGAAAGGAGTGGCTCTTAGAGGACCATGTCTGGGGAAGGATGATTTGAGTGAGTAGGAGGGGTGGCACAGGAAGGAGACGAGGGCTTTGAGGGTAAGTTGTGAGATCTGTGGGACGCAAAGCTGATGTGTGAAGACAGAGGAGCATTGCTGAGAGCAGCAGTTGGTGGGATACATAACTGGAGAAAGGGGATAGAATCTCTTTTATGTCAGTCATCTTTGGAGCAAGTATATGGAGAAAACCTACTACAAAGGGAGATTCATTCTGGAAAAGAAATGGCAATGTAAGTCACGATGGCACCCAACTTTGCTGGTGTCACTGCTATTGAGGACGTTAGTATCATTTTTTCCCAACCAGCTTAATAATCTGAAGAAGAACTTATTTATGTGTAAACAAAAGGTTCCTTCTACGGAATCAGCATAAGATGTATCCTGAATGCTGTACAAATAATTAGGTATGTCACGAAAAACATGGACTTCAGTGTTCACTCACCTGAAATTCCTCCAACATGCTGGTGAGGCTTTTGTCACTCAAAATGCATAATGCCCAAGCAGAATTGACTTAATATCCTGGTAATAATTTGCAGTGTCAGCCTTTTGTGTATGCAATTGATTTGATTTACCTGCCTAGTTTTACGCAGCCCTTTCCCCCTGTTTGCCGCAGCATTCAAACTCCTTTGAAACAAGAAGCAGCAAGCCAAGAATTCAAGTTTAAAGTTTTTATTCCTAGGTTCACTAAAAAGAAACAAGATTTGGGATTTTTAAGGACGTCTAGGACTATCTCATTGGGAAGTGCCCGTGCACAGGGTGCCATACAAGACAGAGAGCTGGATGTATGCATCCTCTTAAAAAAGCAGTCAGCTGTGCTATTGGCTTCGTTCTGTATGCAAGCAAAGAATGTGCATAGCTGCACCTTAACATTTTGAGCCTGTATCTCTGAGCTAGTTATGATGTACTTTATTTAAACAAGCTTGGGGACTTGATGCACAAGTTATTCAGCTGTTGCTGTGCATAAGAACAGATTAGATGGCAGTGGCCTCTCTCGCTACAGAAAAGTTTACTTTCCCCTTATACCAGCATTGATAGGAAGCTAAACATGACTTTATATGGAACAAAGATAAAATGCCTGTCTCTCCCTTGGACTTTAAAGGAATCGGACAAAATCAGGTACAGTTTGCTGAAAACATTTGAATTTGCTCTTACATGAAAAATTTTGAGTTGCAGAGCCTAGTTACTTGTCATACTTGTGATCTCTTGTTTAAAACAAAGTGGCACTAAAGCTGCTATTGGGATTCACTGGCATTTCAATAGTATGAATAGTACGGGAATGTTTCAGTGGCTCCTTTCTTCCAACCTCAGCTATCTGCCACGTCAGGTGCCTTGACGCCTGCTTTTGAGCACAAGCAGGTGCTTCTGGGTGGAAGACAGTGACTGAAAACTGCAATTAATTATAAGCACAAACCATGGACCCAGGAAAAACTGATTTGAAAAACTCAAGTTCTTTGACTTTCTTATTAGCTTTTTGTTATAAAAACTATTGCAACTTCCTGATCCTTGTCAGAGTGCATGGTGGGAGACTCTTTCTCTTGTAGTTTCACCAGCTGCCTGCTCCAGGCCGATGCAAGATGTACTTGTACTTCTTTTTGCTTCCCGATGAACCTCAGTTTTACCCTCTCAGTGCCAGGAGGGTTACTGATCCTCTCAGGTTAGTAACTCCATTCCTTGTCTTAGATTCTGTACAGGGCTTCATGTCCCAGGTTGGTTTTGGTATTCAAATACCTACTCCAAATTATATCATTAATTTTATGGCATGAGCGGAGTCAGATTATTCCTGTTCTACAAATAGAGAACTGAAACGCAAGAGAAACAGTGACTTTTCAAGACTACGTAGAAAACCTATGGCACAGCTGAAAGGTCTCACCTCAGTTGACCCAAGCCAGCATGTTTCAGAAATGTTCGTTGTTCTTCCCACTCCCAGACCACTTCCTACGATCTTCTGTTCCTGTATTCTCCACTTTTCCTCTGAAGTTACACAGCCAGTGCACCTCTCTTGGTATCAAACACTGCTAGAGCCAATAAGCATTTCAACTAACTTATTGAAGTTTGGAAGATCCATAAAATGTTTGACTCCTGACGTAGGCTTTTGCAGTCAAACTGTGAAAAGAGAATTCACTAAACAAGTGGTTTGCTGTGTTTAAGGAAGTAATTAAAAAAAAAAAAAAGTTAAGTCCTGGAGTTGTTTCACATATGGGGAGGAAGTGAGGAAGAGGGAATCCCACAGAGCTGAGCAAAGCATCCTGGAGAAGCATCAGTGTAACACTGACGATACTGACAAGAAATTAGTATATTGTCCCTTAACTGCAAAACATCAGCAAAACTCAAGCAATGTCTCTTACTTACTAAAATCTTACAAGGTTTCTATTTATAGGCAGATGGTATAAGGAAGATTTCAGCGGTGAGGAGAGCACGTACTGCTCTCAGCTTCTTACAATCAGGCTTGGGGACATCTCATTTAAAACAAGCCTTACCTGTTAGTACAATCAATCTCATCTCTTCTTAGCAGGCAAGAGGGCTCCCACAAATGACCTTATAGATTAGGCACTTTCTGTTTACATTCGATTTCTCACTCCCTGCTATTTGTAGAGAATGATTATCAAGGCGTTAAATTAAAAGTTTTGCCCGGTGGGAAACTATTGGATATTTTGTCATTTCCTTACAGCCTCTCCTGTTCTGGTGGAGAGGCAGAGAGGTAGGGGAAGCAATCACCAGAAAGGTCAGGAATATTTACTTACCTATATTGAAATGCTGCTGAGAGGCTTTGTCCAGTTTAGGGGGCTTGTTGGGTGGAATTTTTGTTCATGATGTGGTAGGGAAGCACTGAGGCTTGAAATTAAAAGTCTCCATTTACCTGCAGGTTAGAAAGCCAGGGACACTGCTGGCATCTTCTGGCCTTTGCCTAAAGGCTATGCCAGAATCTAAGTGACATCTCACACTGTCAGCAAGTTGAAGAGGCATTAATAAGGACCTCCCCAAGAGCCTTCTTTTGGCCTTTCTTCCAGAGAGGAATACAGCAAAGTGTGCTGGGACAGTGGAAGGACTTTGTCTCTTCAGTATTGGCATAGCTTCAGTTTAATCAAAGTCTTGCGACATATTAGCTGTAAATATTGATAACACCCATGTTCTGCACAGATGCAACTTTCTTGTTTCCCCAAGAAGTTCTGCTCCAAAGCACTTCCTTCTCCTTAGCAGCTACAAAATTGCAGGACTGGGCTTCTCAGGGAGCAGTACTTGTCTTCTGTTTCATACCTCAACCAGTAAGTAAACAAATTCCAAAGCCTTTCATTTAGACAGAGAGTGACAGATCTGTCAAACCATCCCCAGGAACTGAGAAGGCTACTGCAATCCCCCATCTGTAATACAGAGATGGAACTAATTATGAGCCTCACTGGGTTTTTGCAGCACAGAATGTTTATGTACTGCTTTCAGCGTGCCTGTGCTAAGCAGGTTTTTTTTGTTGCTGCTGTTAACACAGTTTTTATCTCAGCCTCAATTATTCCTAGGTTGTCTTATTCAAGGAGGCAAGGTGGAGTCTGACAGCTCTTGGTCCTCTTGAAGGATGCTGGCTTCTGCAGCTGGGCTTGTCAGCCAGCCAGACACAATTCTGCTTGGAGGCTCCGGATTTCCGAAGCAATGAGGGGCCAAAACTGACAGTAAAACAAGCCTTACCTGTGAATTGCTACAGTTTAAGTAGCTGTCTCGAGGGAATACAGATTAAGAAGGAACCACTTTTTAATTTGGCCTGAATTTATATGCAGGCTTAAGTAAGATTTTTTTTTAAGGGATGTTTTGTCACAGCTGTAGTTTAGGTGAAGCTCAGAGAGATTCCTGCCCATTCTCTCTCACTGCATTAGCTGCTTCCAGCCACTTTTCCTGACCTCTGTGGCAGTTTCTCTCCAGTCCTGCTGCATCTCTTGTAGCTTTTTCTTCTCTAGTTCAAAAACTGAGTTTCCTTCATTGCCTGAAACTCTCTGCACATGGCTTGTCTACCTTAGAGTAGTATATGGGTTTTAGAAAGTCTTTTTAATAGGACAATGAGAGATTTAAGAGCCAAATTAGGGCGTAATGGAAGTTGGTGAGAAAGTATTTGTGCTCATTGCAGTGGGAACAGGATCTTACCTTAGATGAAGTGCTAGTACTATGTGTGCCCCGCTGTAAGAAGTGGTTCTCTTGCAGTCGCGGATCATAGTGGATTGCCACACTAAGCAACAAGACACATTTAACTTACATTAGTAGAAACACCACTGAAATCTGATTGCACTGACAAGCATGAGCAAGCCTCCAATGTGTCTGAAGCCAGAAGTCAGAGGAATTGACATGGATGGGGTGCCAGCTTGAAGCTTTTGACCAGTGAATCCCAAGGAGGAAAAGAATTTTCTTCTGCTTCACTTCCAGATTGATAAAAGGTTCTTACTGCCTAACCTTTCAGAAACTCTTTCTTCTAAGGAAATCTCTGGTATTCCACATGACTAAAAATAGGCATCTCATTCGGAGTAACAGTTTGCCTGATGAGAGTTTTTATTATGCTTCATTGTGCTCCTTCACTAGATAGAGTTGTGCTTTGTGAAGGGCCTGGCTGGTGTATGGGAGAATGCAGCAGATTCAAATTGCAGACTATTTAATACAGTACTTACTGTTTTGTAATAGGCATTTTGCCTGGCTGAGGACTGGTAGCAGAGAGACAAACAAGAGAAGCTGACAGGTTGGTGAATGCTGGGTGGGATCATTTGTCAGGAGATGTGATGAATCACTGTGGTGCAGCATTTCATTTTCAGAAAGATCATTTTCTGAAAAACTCAAATTGAAGGCAGAAGAGACAGCTGGGGGTGTTTTGTGAGTTTTCATTTAAATAAAATATACAATTAGAATAAAGGCATGTTGAAAAGTTCCTGCTATTCTAAAAATATTTTGAGGAAGAAACAAAATTGAGGTTAGCAGGAAACAGAATCACCTGGAGGAGCATTTGCCAGCTATGCTCCACAAATAGGTGTTGAGTTTTAGTTACCCCTCTCTGGTCAAAGCCAGTAGGAATCATATGTCTAAAGCTTCAAGCAGTGCTTCAATTAGGGGAAAAAATACCCATCTTATAACCTTCTATACAGTTTATTCAAGCAGAGGTCAATGTGCTTTTAATAGGACTGCACATAGACACTGAACTCGTCATAGCCTGAATGACCACTGAGAAGTGGTCTTGTTTAATATCATCTGTGCCCTTAGAAGTCCAAGGCTGCTTCTGCATCAGGACTGATTAATTCATGCAAGATAACACATTAATAAAAAAGGCTCTGTGTAACTGGCTAGAAACAGGGGAGACACAGACGGTGGGGGACTTCATGCTGGTACCTCAGCTGCAGACAAAAGTGACAGGAGACCAAAGGCCAAAGCCTGCTTCCCCTTTCTCCTGGTGCCAAAGGGCCACAGACTCAGTTGTCCTGTACAAGGTTAATGCTGTTCTCCA
>VYZW01046266.1:3717-15926 GCA_013401315.1 Balaeniceps rex
TGGGGGTGATAGGTCTGCTATAAACTTGTGGGTACAGAGAAGAGCTCCCACAGGTGAAACAGGGACAGCTCTGCAAACTGAGCCCACCCATGTCAAACAGACCTTCTGGAGGAAAGCCCGTTTCAAGCCAGCTCTTCAAACAGGAGGTCAGGTTTGAGTGGATCAAGCACACTAAAGAGCACAGGTAGACACTGAAAAACCCACTTTTACAGATATCTCCTGACATATCAGTCATTTAGAGATGTCTATAACTATTCAGCACTATTAGTAAAAATACTAACTTGAAAGACAGATGAAGACTTTGTCAGCCTTACACGAGAACCATGTGAGTGCAGGTAGCAGTGACAAGCCGATGACTTTGGATGCCAGCACAGTTGCAGCAATAGCAACTGCTATTCCCTCTGATCTGCCACATAGTTCTGGGTGGACAAGCAGATGGAGAAGCTTGCTCTCCCACAGGTTATGTTGCATCATCGTCTCCCTGAGGGCAAGCCCTGTATTGGCCAGTTGGCTGCCTCTGTGCCACTGCTAACCCTCATACCCCATTTACTTATCATCTAGAAGCAGCGGCTGTCTTCATGCTGCATTCTCACTTGGGAAAAACTGTTGTCATTATAAATACTTAAACCCTTTTTGCATCTTTTTATTCCATTTTTACCAATCTCCCTGAACAGTTTACAGATCAGCCTGCACTGCCAAAGCTTTCCTGCTACTTTTTCAGTGATTGCTACTTCTGCACCTTTTTATTTTCTCGTTTAAGAAAACAGTGAGGTTGTCTGTTAAAAAGCCCTTGCTTTTTAACTCTGGAACCAGTGCTTGCATTGGGAGAAACTCTTTGTGATGCTGCGTGAAAGCAGAGCACTGAGGGCACTGAAAAATTAGAGCATATCTTTGCTGTTTAGAGACACTGCGGTCACTTCAGCCCCTCTTGTCATTACAGCGTCTCCATGTACTTAGTGTTATAGTCTCCTACTGCAGCCTCACAGCTCAGAATGTTTAAAAATAGATTTGCATCCTAATCTGAATTCAGAGCGCTACTCTATCTCCATTGAGAAAGTTTTCAGTTTTACTGTCCTATGAAACAATTCTCCCTTTCTAATGCTATAAGCACCTCTAAATATTCATTCATAAGTAGATTAACAATAATGTCTGTATCACTCAGACTAGGTATTTTTAGTCCTAACTGCAAAAGCCAGATCCTGCAATTGCTTACACCTGTGCAGAGTTCAGTCCAATTCAGTCAAAGGCTACAAAGACACAGCAATCTGCCAATGTGGCTTTGTTTCCAGTGAACTGATCCCAGAAATCACCATATCACATTTCTGGCTTTCTAAGAAAACCACCAATGTATGTAAATAATTAAAAAATCTGCCTAAGAAAAGTGCTTGAGTCATCTTTTTTTTCTACCTATATTTCACTCGGCACAGTCTGACCATGGTCCACGACTCATGCTCCCATGCACTACCACTGTGTAAATAAGTTATGATTCCTTTAAGCAGTTGGAAAACCTAACTGAATGCAGAAGCACAGCCTAATGTTTAACATCTAAAATATATCACTCATTACCATAAATGCAAATATATATACATATCTATATATATACATCTATATATCTCTTGGTCTTCCTAACTTCAGAGATTCTTTTCGTTACTGCCTACATGGGTGATTAATGATTTAATTGTTCCTTACTTCCTGTTTTTTCCTCCAGGAACACTACTACATGGTTTATGATAGGTATACTGTATCCAGTAAGATAAAAGAAACGTTTGCTATGATTTTTTTTCCTAGACAAGTAAGCTGAGAATTACTCAAAGGAGGACTGAAAAAAATGGTACAGATTAGAAACCAAAACAAAACTTTTTAACTAACCCAAAACTTAATTTCACTCATATTTTTCCCTGAAGGATTTTGAGAAAACAAAACATTTCTATTGCTTTTGTATTTTTTTTAATTCTGTTTCCTACGCCCTTTCAGGTCAATATCCAAATAGGAGAGGTAAAAAACTCCTAGAATCACAAGATTTTGTGTACTTGTAAAGTTATATTCTTGAGGGTAATGAAACATTTTCATGAATGTTTCTGCCTCTTCAAAAGGAAAAATGTTTTGTCAAGGAAAAAAAAAAAGCAGACAAGTGTTATAAAAGGTACTTTAAGCATATCTCAGTCATATTTATGACTCTGAAATGTGTGCTATCTCAGTATTCCCTGCTCTGTTACATTATTCAGCTGCCAACTGTCCTGCATTTCATATCCTTTACAGGCATTTAATATAAAGTACACTTCATTCTGGCATTGAATCTTACTTTTTTCCTTCAGATTCCCATATAATCTCTATTTCTTCCCTATTCATCTAGGTATTTAACTAATGCAAGTTACTACAGTGTTTAGGAGCAGAGCTCTATATATCTACTACTTCACTTTGCCCATCATTGGATTCACTGAATACCACAGTTTTCCTACACATTTTCCATGGAAAGTCCCTACTAGACACTATGTAAAATCAGTAGATATTCCAAATAATGCTTCTCTTCAGTTGTTTAATTTTTTTATTTTTTTATTTTTTTAAATTTGGTTTCCTTTCTTTCCCTCTATTGCTTTCAAGCCTGTTCCCACCATTTCCAGCTCTCTCCTTCATGGCACTCACAGTCCTCATGCCAACATGGCTTGACAGGACTGACATGTGAACCCTGGGAGGTGCCATCCACTTCTACCGGTAGCCAAAGCCAAGCTGATTGCATTCAAGAAACCTGTCTTGGTCTGCCTCAACATCCTAGAATGGCTTCCTGTTCCTCTGTCCTTTCTTTTTATACCACCAAAGTCAGAAATAATCCTTGTTACAGAATACACAGAAATATTCGCACCACGAGTTAAACTACATAGGAGCTGTCTTGGGTTTGACTAGACGAATATTGTTTTCTGTATCACACTTGCTTTGTTTATGGCATAAACACAGAGGGTCAAATCTGTCATTTCAATGTGGAAAGCCATTTTGCACAGCACACAGACACACAAACACTTATGGTATGAAATAAATATTGTAGCCACATGCATCTTTACTTTAAAAGAAAAACATCTCCCAAAAGATTGTATTCTCAAGTAGTGTGCTATTGTGATCTGAAATAAAACAGTGTACATATTGTATAATAGAAGCGTGATAGCATTCACTTCAGAAGTAATAACATTGGAATAATAATAATAATAATTTGCAAAGTGATGGCTGCCATTCAAAACTCTCCTGAAACCACTCAAACTGCTTGATTGAATTAACTAACAAACAGCTCCTTTCTTCCCTCTGCTTCCCTCTCTCTGCCAAAAAATAAAAACGACCAACACAATATGGCTCGTGCCTGCATTTCTAATTGATGTCATTCTGACATAGCCATTTGAATTTTACCAAGTCCGGGGCCTGTTTCAGAAAATCTGAATGTTCTTTTAAAGAAATACCATTTATTATGGTATGGTTTGTGATAAACTCTTCCCCTCCTGGAACCTGGGCTGAACGTTAATACTAGATTCTTATTGTAGTCTGGATACAAGTAATGTGATCCCTCCAGAAAGTCAAAGTGGATAAAACCTTGTTTTAAGTTGTATTTTTCATTGACTTCAAATACAATTCTTGAACCTGATGACTGTGTGAGTTGGCTTTCTGCAACTGCTCCAAAATCCTTTAGGAAGATTCTGTTGTTAAACCTTATACTACTTCCCTTTTAGTTAGATGTACTGAAAGCAAACCTTTAATAGTACAGGAGAGATAACTCAGAAATAATAAATGAACCAAAAGAAAGTTCATATTTCACCTGATTAGAGTACAAACCTCGGGTTGGCGGCTATTGAGGTAGCGAGCAACCACAGCATAGTCTCAAATCTACCAGGAAAATGTCTTTCACTATACCTAGTCCTAAATCCTGTAAGAAGAAAAAACAAGGGAGAGATGAAAAACAGCTACAAAACCTACTGGGAATGAATGCATCTGCTACTTGTTGAATTTTCAAGAACATGTGTTTCTATTTTCCAAATTCTATGTCTAACACAGAGCTGGCTTCCACCTCCTGCCAGCAAATGTTTTATTTATTTATTTATTTATTTTAAATTGAGAGGCAGCATGTGAGAGAGAGAATGACATTTTACTCTAGCACCAAGATTCTGAAGCTCTAATTAAATTTAGATCACCCCTGTTATTTTCAGTCCTAACTCACCAGATAGCCCTGGTCCTAAAAGAAAGCTGTTAGAATACTACTAGCTTGGCTACTAAGTTCATCATGATGTCATACATAGAATCATAGAATCATTTGGTTGGAAAAGACCTTTAAGATCATCGAGTCCAACCATACCTGTCCACTACTAAACCATGTCCCTAAGTACCTCGTCTACCCATCCTTTAAATACCTCCAGGGATGGTGACTCGACCTGAGCAGCCTGTTCCAATATTTGACAACCCTCTCCGTGAAGAAGTTTTTCCTAATATCTAATCTAAACCTCCCCTGGCGCAACTTGAGGCCATTGCCTCTCGTCTTTTCGCTTGCTACTTGGGAGAAGAGACCAACGCCCACCTCGCTACAACCTCCTTTCAGGGAGTTGTAGAGAGTGATAAGGTCTCCCTTCAGCCTCCTCTTCTCCAGGCTAAACCACCCCAGGTCCCTCAGCCACTCCTCATATGACTTGCTCTCCAGACCCTTCACCAGCTTCGTTGCCCTTCTCTGGACACGCTCCAGCACCTCAATATCCTTCTTGTACTGAGGGGCCCAAAACTGAACACAGTACTCGAGGTGCGGCCTCACCAGTGCCAAGTACAGGGGAAGGATGGCTTCCCTGGTCCTGCTGGACACACTATTCCTGATACAAGCCAGGATGCTATTGGCCTTCTTGGCCACCTGGGCACACTGCTGGCTCATATTCAGTCGGCTGTTGACCAACACCCCCAGATCCTTCTCTGCCAAGCAGCTTTCCAGCCACTCTTCCCCAAGCCTGTAGTGTTGCATGGGGTTGTTGTGGTCCAAGTGCAGGACCTGGCACTTGGCCTTGTTGAACCTCATGCAATTGGTCACAGCCCATTGGTCCAGCCTGTCCAGGTCCCTCTGTAGAGCCTTCCTACCCTCAAGCAGATCAGCACTTCCACCCAGCTTAGTGTCATCTGCAAACTTGTTGAGGGTGCACTCAATCCCCTCGTCCAGATCATTGATAAAGATGTTAAACAGAACCGACCCCAACACTGAGCCCTGGGGAACACCACTTGTGACCGGCCTCCAACTGGATTTAACTCCATTCACCACCATCCTTTGGGCCCGACCATCCAGCCAGTTTTTAACCCAGCAAAGAGTATGCCTGTCCAGGGCATGGGCAGCCAGTTTCTCCAGGAGAATGCTGTGGGAGACGTGTGTCAAAGGCTTTACTAAAGTCCAGGTAGACAACATCCACAGCCTTTCCCTCATCCATATCAACATACAAACAAAAAAGCTGCAATAAATTAGAAAATTCTGCATTGCTTAAGTCAAATGTTTTCAAAGGCTTACTGAGGATAACTTATCTGTGTTAAGATCCTGCTTTTTAACCGATGTATTCTCAACTTACATCTACATACAATTATTTACCAGAGTACTGAGGTGTGTAATACTATTACGTACAACAGTGACAGTTTGATCCATTCAGCCCAAATATTCCTGTAAGCACTCATGTCTAGAAGCATGATCCACCAAACCCTGCTCAGCTGCCACCTGCTGTGAGTGACTCTTGAGCCCATGAGATGTCCCCACCAATACTCTGGCAAGCTTGCTCCCCTCTGTGCCTGTGGTGGTGCATCCTACCCCCTCTACCTTTTCTCTCCGACTGCTTTAGGACCTCAGGAGTTCCCGCCAGGCCGTGGCTTTTGTGTAGGGAGTTGGTCAGTTAAGCGCCCCTCAATCGTACCAAAAACTCCTACATGGTTGAAGTGGATTGCGGCACTATACTTATCAGAAACTCCTATGTGGTTGAGGCAGAGAGCAGTACTGTCCTTGTCAGAGGCTCCTGCATGTCTGAGGCAGGGAGCGAAAAAAATCACTTGTCTCCTGACAGCCTTTAAACATATTTTTTACCATCATTACTAGAATTCCAGTAGTTACCCACCCGAATTGCAGTTCAGATGGAAATTTACTGATGACTAAAGCCAATCATCTCACGAACCTATAAACAGCAGTCCTAAGTGAGGCCCTTTGAGCTCTCCTGGACTGCAGCGGACCTTGCCAGCATCTCCCTCTGAGCAGAACGCCTCTCAGAGCTAGCAAACTCTCAAAGTTTACTGAAATCGAAGGTCCATTGCCAAAGACCAACAGTGGAACCTGGGCAGAAACCCTTCACTCCTCCAAGCACAACCCTCGCCCATTGAGAAATGCCAAGACATTCGACGTGATTATTTCACTGAACTCAAGGGGAATTTTTAACAGGTATACCTTTTATATACATATATGTATTCATGTCTGTGTGTATGCATGCATAAATCAATTTAAGTAATCTGTAGATGTATGATTTAATTACAAAGTGATTCTTATACTGTTGCTAGGGATAGATAGATAGATAGATAGATAGATATAAAATCCTTATCCCCTGTGTGAGGGACAAAACAGCTGATCTGTCTCAAAGCTTGCCGACAAAGAGATAACAGAATCTTGCAAGAGATTGTGCAAGAAGTTATCTGCTCACATGATCACAAGGACGATCACCAGGAGCCTCCCATTTGATATAGATAATGGGGTATGGGAGAGGCTCAGAGACGTGCCATTGCCCTGGGTTGTGCAAGCTGGAGTTGTTGCCTTAGGCCGCATCCTATAAAAGACCACTGCCCCAGACCCCAGGGGGACTGGTGGGGGAGAGATCCCACTTCGGACACCACCACTACGGGAGGAGAGACCCCACTTTGGACACCACCACTACGAGAAGGAAGATCGCACTTCGGACACCACCAAAGACCCTGTTGGTGATTCCCCACCATGGAGATCCCCCACCACTGAAGACCCCAGAAGCAAGGAGCCCCGGGACGCTGCGGATCCATGGTGGTGACTAGTTGCGCTTTCCTATCCCGAACTCTTGCTTTATCTTCCTCCTTTCCTTCCTTCCTTGCTTTCCTATCGCTCTTTCTCTTTTCGTGAGTGGTTTAATAAATGGGTGGACTCACGACATCTGACCTCATTTGTGTCTCAATCTCGCTCGAAGGGATCAAACTTGAAATGAGAGGTTGGTCTAGCTGCTCCTAGCCTCCCAGACTCATCTGAGGTCAGTTAGAACGCAAGGGGGCCTTCCTCTCATCCAAATCGGATCGTAACACCCTGCCTCTACTATCTCTCTCTGTGAATCACTCTAATCCTTATTCACATAAAGCATTGACCAAGTCTGAGACTAAGATTGGGTCCAGCCACACCTAGACTCTCTGAGATGGAGTTTAGAAAGCAAGGGGGTCCATCCTGAACCTCGTGACTCAACAGGAGGGTCCCCCTTTTCCCCCTACACCCACAATCTCTCTGCGAATCCTTCTAACTGGATCATAACTTAATTTTCGTTTGTGTACTTCTTCCATATAGCGATAGAGTGAACCTTGCCATCTTCAAATCTTTAACTTAAGTCGCTGTTTTCATTGATTTTGTCTAATCACTTTGTTAATCGACTGATGATTGAGTGCTATTAAAATATCACAATCAAATCCTGCAATTTCCCACTAGTAAATTCTAAACTGCCACTAAATCAAACTGTGTAAAGTCACTCATTCACAACAAATTAACATAGTCAGCAGGATTCACAAATCTGCATTCGCAACAATGCCCCACACAGCTTCAACAGATTCAGAGAGGCGTAAAAGTGGACTTAAAAGTTTTGGTCCTTTCTTCACAGACTTTTTAAAAATTTTATCTGTTTTCTGGCTTTTGTAATAACAAAACAGAAATAGTCCAGGGATAAGGGAATGAAATTTTGATGACCTAGGGCTTATGTTAGGTTTGTTTTGTTTGCAGACATTCAGAGTTTTCCCAATTAAATGCTGGTTTTAATCATGCCATCCATCCTCAGTTGGCAGACACTAGTAATTTATCAAGACATTTCAATAGATGATGTATTCTGCAGGATATCATAGTCATCTACATATTCAAATGGCCAACCTGCAGACATTAATGATTTTAATATAAATTTAATTTAATACAAATTAATATAAATAAATCCCTATTTTTAAAATGTGCTACTCCTTTTCCCCTCTTTATTAACCTAAATTAGAATCTAAGCTGCATCTTAGGTTTATTTCATGATTCCATAGTCTTCCATGTTTCAATTTAGAGGAGTTTAAAAAGAAAACCAAAAATATCTCCACCTACATGTTAGAGATGGAGTGAAATTTAGTATTTCCCAACATTTGCTGAAAGTCTAGCAGAAGGACACATGGTTTAGATGGAAAAAAGCAAAACAAGCCAGTCACAATAAGGGTATGTAAGAAATTATATAGGCTATTCCCTATTGCCATCACAACAGGATGACGTTTCCTAAACTGTGTATTCAGACAGAGCAATTAAGAATGCAATGGTACCTCCCAAAGAAAATAGAAATATCACATTTTTACAGCTTCTTACACTCCAGAGTCCTGAGCTCAAATTTATTCACATTCTGGTTGAAGTCTGTAACAGCTCTGGAGATGGATTTCATTAATGTGATCTTCATTGCTTCACTTCTCTTTCTAAGTCCTCCCTGCTCACTAGCTCTGAAGAGAGCTGGTGCTTGTTAGTGGTAGAGCAGTCATATGGTAGATCAATAACCTAGTAAGGGCAAAACTTTAAGTGCAGGGGGAGAGCAGAGAAAGAAGAAAAACATTTCACAATTTACATTTGTTCCTCCCCTGGTAACAGCTGTGAATCAAAGTCTACCAATGTGAACTGGGAGTTCTGGATCAGGTCCTAAAGCCTACCCAAAAATCCAGTTGGATTACCTGGTTATTTCAGTTCTAAGTCCTGATGTTCATTTTAACCCTGCTCAGCAGCTGGCAGCCATACTGGCAGTTTCTAATTTTGGATGAATGCAATTTCCAGTGAAAATCTGTTTTAAGGCCTTGATCAGTCATGAAGGGTTGTATACTGCAAGACCCCAGTTTACTACCAACTGTATTCACAAAGAATCAGCTTTTTTATTTCAGTGGGAATTAGACGCCGCAAATGATCTGAGCACCTGCATCACAGTGCCTGCTAAGCTGCATGGTAATACTACAGTTATGGTATTAATGGTTGACAACAGTGTACACTAGTATATTTTTCTGATCTCCTAGGCATCCAACAAGCAGTTATTAGCCAGGAAAATGGTGCAGGGGTAAATCCTTAAATACGTCTTAGGTCAAGAATGTCTGTCTTTCCTGCAACACAGAAAACTTTGATTGCATCCAACCAGCCTCATGAAAATGAATGCAACAGCAGCATGTTAGTGATATCTTTCAACTCACTGGGTTAGGCAATGTAAGTGTGATTGGGCACATTTATTATATTTGTTGTCCTTTTCAGCCAGAAAAATCAGAAGCCATATCAGAAGAAACCCTGTGAGCCTCTAAGTAAATGCAGGGAACTCTCCTGCAGCAGCCAGCTTTAATGAGGTACGCACACAAACCGGTGCATTTGAAAGGCAAAAATCCAACAGCTTTCTGAAAAACAACGCACCTTCCTCCCATTCTCACTAGTGCTACAGCCTAACATGCATCAGTTGGCTTTTACATTTTTGTGGAAGGATACAGCTTGACCTAAGTCACCGGAGGTAAGTGATGATATGATTTAACAGGCACTAATGCTTGTTAAAAGCTTTGCCTGAGCAGCCAATTTTACACCCACAGCAAACACTTCCTGCATTACTCTAAATACTAATCTTTCCAGGTATCGCTTACTACAAGTTCCCTGTTGTTTTTGAGTTAATTACCTTTCCGTGAGCATCATGCAGTGTTGAAAAAATGACATTAGAGTTAGATCATCCTGCTGGTGCAGGATTTTTCCCCATCATGCAGTTTACCACAGCTTTACCGAATCCAGCACCCAGGCTGGTGGGCTTCTTCTTGGCCCCTGTGCACAGAGGCTCTTCCTGTCAAAAGAAACTTTTCTCTCATAATCCATATAATTCTATCCTCTTCAGCTTCCTCCTCTGAACTTCACTTTATTACACCTACAGATTCACCTAAGGGCAGCAGCTCACACTCTGCTCAAGCGATTTATTTTTCTTCTAACTGATCTAGATTTTCAGGGGATTGTTAAAACCAGTTTGGTTTTAATCATGACTAACAACTGCCAAGTTTTTTTTTTTTTAAAGTGCATCTGCTGAATCTTTAAAACCATGTATAATTAGAAATATCTTTGTTTTCAATATACATATGATTTTTTGTTATTCTCTTATTCCTGGTGGAAATGCGCATTAATTCATAATTTTAAAATAAAATTGGGATTATTCTGCTATAAATATCTTTATAAATAAATGTTGGGTTCTTCTTTATGAAATACATCTTCAGTATTTGCTTTCCTGGCTTGATGGCAGTCGGATGCATGTAGAGGATAAAAATGTATTCTGTTTTTAATATCCACATAATTTTACACTTTATTTTAAATGTATTAACGAACCCAAGTATATAAACCAAATAAAGCATTCCATAAAACAAGACAAAATCTAATTGTACAGAAAAGGAAGTGATAACATAAGCCGATAAGAAATCATTCAAATTATACTAATTCTACAAATTATTATATTTTTAAAAATGAATACCATGGGGCTATTCTACACTATGCGCTTCCATTCAATGAAATTACATGCTACGGAACACAGTAACATCACGATGAATGAGCACCTCTGTGCTTTGGAACAAAGAAACTGACTTCTCGCTTTGTTTTGAAGAGTCTTCAGAAATCTAGCTCTTAAAATTCATATCCTCTGCAATTCCCAGTGAGAACGGTTAATATCCCATATCAAGTTCAGGCGTGCAAAAAAAATGATCCCAATAAGCACTTAACTTAATTCACTTTGCTTTGTTCCTCTAGTTTCAAGTCAGTGCAGAATAGTCACACATTATGTGGATCAGACCACTTCAAAATAATGTTGTGCTTTCTGCTGGACCGATACAAAGTTTTCCAAGACTCATGTTCCACTGAGCGCTTGACTTCACCCATCCATAAAACTGGCATGTTAAAGATTAAATGAAATACTGAAATCTGGGATGAGCAAAGTCCTGTAAATTGGCAAACAGAATTGTCATATGAAACAGAGAAGGTAATTTATTATCTCTTTGCCACAGCTGACCCATCTGCACAATGAGGACACCAAACTACCTCAGCGCAGCCCTGCAAGGCTTTCCATTTATAAGCTTTTTCAAGGTCCCTAAGTATACACGTGGAGAACATCACTCCTACGTCTTACTAAAGGCCAGTCTCTGAATGTACTAAGCAATAACGGAGCAATTGTGAATACCACTATATTTCTTAATAAAGAAAGAAAGCTTTCTTCAAAGTGTAATTGTTTATTATTTATCATTGATCTTCAGAAACTGTTTGTATGCCCAAGAATTCGATTTATGAAGCAATACTTTAAAAGCTAGCCATGGGAGAAGCAAGGGGGCTTTCAATTGACAGAACATTTATTTTCTTGGAAGTCATTACAGTTGACATTTATCTTCTTTTCACATGTCTATCTGACAATTCTTTTTGTTATTTTTCCAATGAGCATTTTTCAGTTACAATTTTTCTAAAAGAACTGCATTCTAAGCGGAATTGCAGGATGAGGTCTGCCCTGAAGGCCCAGAAGGAGAAAAGTGCTATAGGCTGGCAGGTATGGTCCATCATTGAGGAAAGTGGTGGCTGAAGCAAAAGGGAGTGGGATCAGCTTATGCAAGACTCCTCTTTAACTGTGTTCCTCTCAGGAAAGGAAGCCATTTGAAAAGTTGGAGAATACCCAGCAGTGACACAGGTGGCCAAATAAATTCAAAATTTGTCCCAAAGTTTAATGAATGTACACTTTAGGAGTTATTAGTGCTTGCCTTAGGTCACCTTTTGCCCTTTAAATCTGACCCTTAGCTCAAGTNCACTTCTCCGTGCACTGCAAAACAGAAGAAGCAGGGGTATGGGGATAAAACAACAGAATTAGATTTGCATTCTCTTCTCTCATCTTGCTCTTACTGAATGAAAACTGGAAGAATGGGGGGAGCTTCATCCAGATCTATTATAAATACATTTTTTCACTCTGGAGAGG
>VYZW01046272.1:2100-16459 GCA_013401315.1 Balaeniceps rex
TAAGATTAGTGATACAAACAACACTCGGAGCTCTTGACTCCCAAACGTTATAGTCAGTACTTTTACTGTGTTGGGCGACCTGTGCTCTAGCAGACATATCACCAAGTCTGTAATGTCTTAGGGGTAGACACAGCAGTGCCGTCTTAGCGCTCTAAGCCAACTGCAGAACTGACACACTGAACATCCAGAACATAATCCATTAGTCTCAAGAGCATGCAGCAAATCATAAATATGCACAGGCGATCAAGCTTACAACACTATCTGTATATACAAACTGAGCTTGGTTTCATTCAAAAATAAAAAGCAGCTTACTTTTATTTTTCTATGTCAATAGAAAGATTTTTGCCAGCCAGAGATTATAACAATCTAAAGTTCTTTCACAAAGAACACTTACTAAAACTGCATGCAATAATTCTTCCAAAGTGTGTTTTAAAAGGCTTAATCCTTGAATTAATCAAAGCAAGTGTATTTCAGTGTACTCAGAACTAGAGCTACAGAACAAATTGACTTCTTGGTTCAGTAGTTGAAATGGGAGGGTGTGGGGCAGGGAAATCTGTTTCAGGATGACCCAAAACAAATGTTTTTCACTTTCAGCTGACACAAAAACCTGAAAATATTTTAGTTTGCATTGAAACACGACATTTTGTTTCCTTTGGGAATTGTTTTCCTTTTCTTAAAATTATGTTTACTACAGCTTTCTATAAAAAAATATCATTTAGAAAAATAAAAGAGTGTTTTAATTTCCTCACTGTTCTTGTCATTTTGACTGCAGATGAGACTGTTTCCAAGTTTCACCAAAATCCAAAAGTTTTGCTGACTTGAAACTGCATCTTTTGGCAACAAAGCTCCATACCAATTTTTTTGCTTGACTTTCTTGGTCAGCTTGTGCTACTGAGTCATAAACGCCCAGTGACAACCTGCCAACCAAATTCACTGCAGGCAACATACACACAGGTAACGTCATCAGCATGCTACATTATATCAGTTACAGACTCAATCTGATGATGTGTAAACCAGTACAAGGAAAGCAACAGGATTATTTTTTTCTCTCCCTCAGACTGAATTCAACTTGCTTAGTGTAACCAGGAGGAAAGAGAAGGGGAGTAAGGGGAGGTCGCCAATATTGTTTTAGCCAGATTATGTTATAGATCTGAATTCAATGCTGTATTGGGGGGGGATGCATGAGAAAGGGAAAGAGAGTTATGCATATGGTATGTGGCCTCAAGATTTTGTCTGTGCAGTTCAGCAATAGATAGTGCATGTTACTCATCACCTTGCACTTCCACTGAAAAGGCCTCTTTTCCCTTCTCATTAAAAACATAGTAAATAAAAACAAACACAAACCCCAACAATCTTCTGCCCCTAGTAGAAAGCCAATAATGCCAGGACAAAGATTTCATACTACAGAGAGCAAGCATTCTTTCCTTTCTTGATGTGATTTTGTACTTCAGGTGGGAATGGCTAGAGAAGTAACTCAAAGGGGGCAAGAAGCCCTGATACAGAAGGGAAATCAAAAAACATCCGGAAGCATGGGACAGATGCTGGAATGTATCTGCAGTGTAAAACCACTGGTGACATAAGTAAGCGTGAGAAGCAGCAGGAAGTAGAAAGAGAGACAACTGAGCAACTTTGCAAGGAGGAGAAAGAATGCAAAGAAACAAATTGAAAGGAAGGAGCAAGCGCATGGATAAAGATCTTGCGCGCTAGAAGAGCCTGTTGAACAAAAGATAATTCAGTGGGGCAAGACTGCACTGTAGGGTGCAAGCCTCTTGATCCAAAAGCAGACCCAGTGTCCCTTTGGGACACAAAGGCACTGGGTTCACTAACAACAGGAACATCTCCACCTTTCAAAATGCAGCACAGTCCCTTCTAAAATTTTGCCAAACGTCACAAGCTAGGCAGGGTCTGACTCAGAGGCCTCACAGAGGACAAGGTGACCCAGATGGTGAGCTGGTGATCACATGGAGGCGGTGGTGTCTTCTATGAGTCACTTCTGAACTTCCTTCAGGTTTGGATGCTGAGGGAGCCATCTTTGACTATGAAGTATGAATGATATTTGACTTACCTGAGCTTAAGAAGCCCATATTTTACAGCAGGAAGTAGAAAGAGAGACGGCGGTGGTGTCTTCTATGAGTCACTTCTGAACTTCCTTCAGGGTATTGTTTCTTGGCCCAATTTCACTTAGAGAGACAACTGAGCAACTTTGCAAGGAGGAGAAAGAATGCAAAGAAACAAAAGGAGGCGGTGGTGTCTTCTATGAGTCACTTCTGAACTTCCTTCAGGGTATTGTTTCTTGGCCCAATTTCACTTAGAGAGACAACTGAGCAACTTTGCAAGGAGGAGAAAGAATGCAAAGAAACAAAAGGAGGCGGTGGTGTCTTCTATGAGTCACTTCTGAACTTCCTTCAGGGTATTGTTTCTTGGCCCAATTTCACTTAGAGAGACAACTGAGCAACTTTGCAAGGAGGAGAAAGAATGCAAAGAAACAAAAGGAGGCGGTGGTGTCTTCTATGAGTCACTTCTGAACTTCCTTCAGGGTATTGTTTCTTGGCCCAATTTCACTTAGAGAGACAACTGAGCAACTTTGCAAGGAGGAGAAAGAATGCAAAGAAACAAAAGGAGGCGGTGGTGTCTTCTATGAGTCACTTCTGAACTTCCTTCAGGGTATTGTTTCTTGGCCCAATTTCACTTAGAGAGACAACTGAGCAACTTTGCAAGGAGGAGAAAGAATGCAAAGAAACAAAAGGAGGCGGTGGTGTCTTCTATGAGTCACTTCTGAACTTCCTTCAGGGTATTGTTTCTTGGCCCAATTTCACTTAGAGAGACAACTGAGCAACTTTGCAAGGAGGAGAAAGAATGCAAAGAAACAAAAGGAGGCGGTGGTGTCTTCTATGAGTCACTTCTGAACTTCCTTCAGGGTATTGTTTCTTGGCCCAATTTCACTTAGAGAGACAACTGAGCAACTTTGCAAGGAGGAGAAAGAATGCAAAGAAACAAAAGGAGGCGGTGGTGTCTTCTATGAGTCACTTCTGAACTTCCTTCAGGGTATTGTTTCTTGGCCCAATTTCACTTAGAGAGACAACTGAGCAACTTTGCAAGGAGGAGAAAGAATGCAAAGAAACAAAAGGAGGCGGTGGTGTCTTCTATGAGTCACTTCTGAACTTCCTTCAGGGTATTGTTTCTTGGCCCAATTTCACTTAGAGAGACAACTGAGCAACTTTGCAAGGAGGAGAAAGAATGCAAAGAAACAAAAGGAGGCGGTGGTGTCTTCTATGAGTCACTTCTGAACTTCCTTCAGGGTATTGTTTCTTGGCCCAATTTCACTTAGAGAGACAACTGAGCAACTTTGCAAGGAGGAGAAAGAATGCAAAGAAACAAAAGGAGGCGGTGGTGTCTTCTATGAGTCACTTCTGAACTTCCTTCAGGTTTGGATGCTGAGGGAGCCATCTTTGACTATAAGTAGAAAGAGAGACGGCGGTGGTGTCTTCTATGAGTCACTTCTGAACTTCCTTCAGGTTTGGATGCTGAGGGAGCCATCTTTGACTATGAAGTATGAATGATATTTGGCTTACCTGAGCTTAAAAAGCCCATATTTTACAGAACTAATAATTTTATATTGTTTCTTGGCCCAATTTCACTTTTGGGGAACCACATTTCTCTGACCCAAGTTCTCACTGCACTTTCAACCATCTGCTCTTGAATGCTTTCTACCAGTTGACCCAACTGTGACCAGTGATGGGGTTTCCATGATTCATTCTGGAAGTTACTGTGGCTCACAACACTGTCTCAATTCTCATCAAAAAAGGTATCTTTATACAGTTAAGATGGTCTGCGTGGAAATAGGTGAAAACCGTTTGTCACATCTTTTCCTCTGGAATATTCATTGCTCCCAGGAGTTAATCCATATAGTCTATTTACAAGATGAAACACCTTCTCTCATTTTTTTCAATAAATATCATGAAAATATATTAGGTTGTTGGGATTTATGCAGAGATATTTGGCAGGCTTTTCACGGCTGTCAGAGATAAATTGAATATGTGGTTCTTCTACACAGAGTGAATTATCTGAATAAATAATGTATTAGGAGAATTTCACTTCTTATCTATGTCTGATTCATTCTCAGATAAATACATATACATTTGCACTGATGTCAGTGAGGTTGCAGAACACATAACAGCAGAAAATATGTCTTTAGGCTGTTTCTGTAATATCCGTGATAGAAAACTGACCAATAATACTGATATAGTAAAACAAAAAAAAAAAAACACCTGTTGAGGTATAGGAAAGGGAGTAATTTATTTTGCTTGTTTCAGCTTTTCATTATGCTTGGTTTTAGTTTTACCTTGTAAAGCTTTAACACAGGAAACACATAAAACCAGCAATAAAACCTTTATCCATCACATCTCACACAACACTGCAAAGCACTTTCCAATAGCTCTTAATTATGGAACACCAACACTAGGTTTAGAAAGGCAATTGGCTTCCTACTAATTTTGGACATATATCTGGCCACGAGTCCACTTGTCTGTACACATGGACAATATCACAGCATTCACAAACCTGTTTAGACAGACAACTGATGTGTGCATGTAATCAGGCTTGACATACACTTGTCTCCATAAGCTGAGAGAAACTACGGAGGTGCTTATCTGTATAACTCTGAAGGAGAACTTCATGATCCTCTACAAATTTTCTCTCTTTCAGACACAGGAAAATGCAACCTTTTGTTACTGGTACCACAGAGAAGTGTTCAGTCTCACAAGGAAGATACACTGTCCCCTCACACTGCAACTACTATGAAGTCAATGACAACTGGCTGTTCATATCTTGAGAGAAAAAAAAGAAAGTTGCAGTTGAGAAGACTGTTCCTGGTCCAAAAGAAAAGGGGGCAAAACCACCTTAATTCCAGAACAGATGAAAGAAAATGGTGGCATCTGCTTTGCTTCTCCAAAAGACACCTCAGACACTTGAAAATTCTGTCAAGGGAAGAGACCATGTATGCACAGTCCTCCCATATCCATTTAGTGATATAACCATGCAACATTCAGCTAATACTGAAGTCTTCTATATATTCATCTTAAAGATGTGTCATGCAATTAATACAGTAGATCCCACTTTTGTTGGAGATCTTCCTTTAGCATTTTTTAGTTTCTCAATTGCAAGAGACATAAGATATTTATGCCTTAGATCTGTAAGAAAGAGAAGTGTGGATGTGAAGATGGTTTTAAAGACAATCTCTTACTGCTCAGCAGCAGATGACAACTTTCTTTGCTGGATGACATAGTAACACTTTTCGTGTTCATCAATGGCTGCTTCAGAGAGCGAGGGAATCCTGTTCCCAGCACCCAATTGGTTATATCCATGACATAAGTAACAGGATTAAATTGCAAATTCAGATTTGACAACATAAAATTTTGAATGAGCAAAGATAACAAAGCACTATACAGATCATCTATCTTTAGACTGTGAGACTACCTTCAGATTTCCTGGACAGAAATCCATATGGTTTTGCAACAGGGCAAAAGAGGGTAGGTCTACAACAACACCACGCAAACATACAGCTGCTCTGGGCAGGCTTTCTCTGTGTCAGTGAAATATCTACAGTCCACAACACCTGCCCTAACAAAAAATGTTGGCAGGAAAATTGAGAGGCAGCTGGAAAAACTCAAACACAGGCTAGCCCAGATCTCAGTGTTTCAGAAGCCAAAAGAGCTTCGAGCAAGCAACTCACCAGCCAAGGCTCATCTGCCTTATCATCCAATGAGAAGACTGAGAAAGACAGATGGAGCTGAACAGAAAATGAGATCTCTGATTCTAGATCTGCTCATCCAGCATTAAGACAAAGCCCAAACATCTGGGTGCACCTTCCACTAAAACATACAACAATCATGAATGCTTGTAACTACAGAAAAATCAAAAGCTAGAGCTCCAAAATTTATTTGAATTTCAATTGCATGCAAAACTTACCCAGGTACTCACTGATTAACTTTCTATTCCTTTTGCAATTGGAAAGACGAAGTGTATTCCAGCTGCCTGCTGCAGCACTGGCTCACGAAGCCAGTGGCAATCAAATACTGGCTACTACAGGAGATAGGAACTCAGACAGAGTAAACTTCAGTCCTTACTCCACATGCCAAAGATACAGAGGATTTGTCACAGGTACCTTATATTGAGCATACAACAACAGAGAAATCACTCAGATGCCAAATGGCTGTTTTTCTCATATTCTATAATTTCTCATATTCTAAAAAGTTTTGTTATGTCTCAAAAAAGTAGAACTGTCCTGGATTAAAGCAACAGAGAAAAACAGCAACATCTTAAAGAGACTGCTTGCCAAGCAGAGGCCTAAAAAAAGAAAAAAAAAAAAAAGANACTTTGAGCAAATCTTTTATGTTCAGCTTTCTCTTCCCCCATCTGTAAAATAAGTAACAGGGATTATCTGGCTGTCTCAAAGGATGACCATGATAGTTAGCCATACATTGAAAAGCACACTAGATGTGTTGAATACCACTGTCAGAAAGCTAGAATTATTAAACTGATAAAGCAGCAAAGTAGTTTAGGATTGCAATAATTTGTCTTCAGATTAAAAAAAAAAACAAAAACACAACACACTACAGAAAATTCTCTCTTTCAAAAGAATTCCTAACACAAACTCCACTTGCAAATTTCAAAGCAAGGCCTCAACTCAACCCTACCTATATTCAATACAGATTTAGAAAAAGCCATATAGAAGAGAAAGAATCAAGATCTCCTTTTCTTCTGTGGGAGCTCAAGTTGTGGGATTTTAAAAGAAAGCAAAACTAGAGGAGCCACTGGACTATTTCTGGTGCAAGTTTCCCAGAAGAGTACTTTAAATGTGACCTTGGGCAATACCTCTTCTTCCAAGGGTAACAACAGAGTCACTCAGATGCCTACATGTATGCTCTACCACTTTAAAGAGAATTACAGTTTTGTTCACATTTAGGAAATGCCTTTTAGTTCTTATACTTTCTTTTTAAATAACAGTGCCAACGGGTAAGTACAAGAAAGTGCTGCCATCTTCAGTAAAAATTCCCCACAGCAGCCAGGGCACACCTGCTTTGGGCACAGACATTTTGAAGCTCAGCCAGCGCAGTAGAGTGGACTTGTACTCCGAGAAACCTATCAACGCCACCTACCCACTTTTAGTCATTGCTAGCCTCCAGCTAATTAGCTGCCAGCATCAGAGTTGACCAGATAGATCTTCTGGGCCAGAAACTGACATGATGTGATGGTTTGCCAATGAGAAAACCCAGAGAAGTCTCATTTTCTGCCATTCTTCCTGCATTCCCATTGGAAGTGGGAGGATGATATCATTATAACAAACGAATCACCAATACGAACCTGAAGATAAATTTCAATAGGCCAATACTGCTTGGGATCGTTTCCTAGCATATAATTATAAGCTTTTAGCATAAACTACCATCAAAAAATCATGACAACCTGCAGGTCTATTAAGAATTTTCCCTCTTGCTTAGAGCACTGCTTTGTCCATAAAGAGCAGACATCATCATAATTATTTACTGAACATGAAGAAATGCAGTGCCTGAAGAGGAGCTGTCTCTCAATTTGCTCAGTTTTCATGTTCTTTCTGTAAAGGATCCTATTGTTCAAACACATTTACATTTGAAAATATAGAACATATGGTCAGAATGACATTTAACAGAACTCTTGCTTTCCTTGAGACCACGCAAGCCAGGCTGGCTGTTGTCATTCCTGCCCCACCCACCTCCCTTCAGCCCAATAAACCACAAACCCATGGGCCAGTTTCAAGCCAACATGAAAGGAGTTGTGGCAGTGAGGACAGGACAGACCTGATTACCAGAACAGGCTAGTAGCCTGTCCCTCGCTGACTGTGCTACAGAGAGCTCTCCAGAGCAGCAAAGGATGAGCACCAGTGACGGCAACGGCCCATGGCTAGGTGCCACAGCAACCTGAAAGAGTGAGGCTTGGGTATTTGCTACCTGACCCCAGAAGGTCGTGGGCCTGCAGTCACTGCAGTGACCTGAGGAGTAGCAGAGGAGACCCCCAGCCCAGTCCAGGGCTGTGCACCTCATAGCTGGACCCACTATGTTGACATGCTGGGGTTCTCTCCTGGACTGAGGTCTCTCTCCCATCAGACACGGAAGCCATGCCTCTCACTAACATTAGTTACAGAATAACCTGTCCTAAAACACGGAAAATGCCTGTCTGTAATATAAATGATATTCCCTGCTACAGCTGAATCTGTCAGCAACAGTTCTTTACTCTCTAGACTGATCTAGACTGAATAACTTTTTTCAGACTTTCAACAGCTATCTAAACTGAATTTCCATGGGTTTTCTTCAGTTTCACTAGTCTCTTCAAGATAAAACATGAAAATATGATTCTGGCAAAAGCAGATTAGTCCAGCCACTCAGGAAGCAAAACTTGTATACTGAGTGATTGTTTTGGCTCTGAGCGAATTTAATCTTTTCCCATCAATTCCTTTCCTCTTTTTTCTGGCATTAGGCAAAAGCTTCATATCTGACCACACTTCTTCTATGGGCTTTGATTTAAGTTATGTTTTGACAACATACAATTAAAATACCTTTAAGTGAAAGAGCATGATTAATGTAAGTCCATAGCTGTAAACTATCTAGAGAATTCATTCAAGTAAATTTCCACCAGTTAGGACATAAGGAGTACTACCATTAAATCTCTATCAAGAAAGGATAAATCAATTAAAAAAAATTCATAAAAGAATCTAAGTAACCAAGATTTACTCCCTTCCAGTTATGTAATACTTTTCTTTCCCTTCTCAAATGACAGATGCAAGACAATTTAGTCTCTTCCTTGAGAACAAGAACCTTAATTTAATTTTATGTTAAGGGGACATTAATACCAGATTTTTCCATTTATATGGGAGAAGTTTCATTACAGTAAAAGGGACCCTGAAAAAGCCAAGAAAGAAAACAAGGAGATATATAGATACATTTTAAAAAGATGACTAGCACTGCTTTTTTCCTGCTGACTTTTTCTAAAGGTCTTTCTTTGCTCTATTTGCTTTCCTATACAGTCATTGATTTTTATCTGGTTTTAAATTATCACGTCCTAAAATATGCTGTGAAACCTCTGAATGCCCATTTCCTCCCAAAGCCATTCGGATTCTCAAGAAATACAGAGAGGATGCACAAAGATGTATATATTACCAGCTATATGTGTTACTTACAAACTGTTAGCAAGTTGGTGATTTTCTCTCATTTACTATCACTTAAGAGGAAAAGTGACAAGACATACATTAAACCTTCATGTACGCACTGCCGATTTTTAAGTATTTGGCACTGTCCCTCTACTACACTACAGCTACCACATCCTGCAACTCCTAAATAAAAACACTGTGAACTAACATCTCCTTCTGGAAATACACTCTCCAGAATTTACTGCTTCTCCTGCTGTGAGAATGGGAAACTGCTTCAAGGGGTCAATGTCCAGAGTTTCCAGTTTGGTAGATCACATAGTTCTGTTCTCAATCACAAAAGCCCCAGTACATGCACTGTACAGTTAGTCTATACCTGTGCAGTAGGTCAGACTTTTTCCAGAAGTGCAGTGTATGGACTACAAGTTATACCTTTGATAAAACTGTACCTTTGAAAACATTTGATAGCCAGGAACAAACCATGTACATTGTCCTCACAGAGGACGAACAGCCCAGGAACAACAGGCTGACCCTACCTACTGCAAGTGACACCCAAATTATTTTGCAGGTATGTAATTATTGGTTAGTGTTTTCTTCTTACACTTCATTTTTTTAATATATGGATGCTTCTGTATTTTAAGGCTGAGGAAACTAGCAGTGCTAGGAGACTTGGACATGGCTATAACTCTTTCCTAGTTGGAAGGAAAATGCTATGTACTACAGAGGTAGAAAAACAATGTGATAGCTGTCCATAATTAGGCTTTTCTAACCCTGACTTGTCACAGGTAACAGATACACACATATCATACCTGTGCTCGACCCATTTCCTTTATACTTACTTTCCCCAAATGCAAGAAACCTGACCACAGGATTTGCGGTAGTGAGGATTACATTTGTGCATTCCCCTGGTGGGGAAAGGGAGCAAGGTGTGGAAAAAGCACTGCTCAAAACTCTAGAGAAGGTAGCAAGCTTGTCTTCATCTCCAACAGCCCTTGGGTGAGGATGGGAGAGAAGGTAGATGATTTTGTCTGTCACAGAACAGGAATATTTAGACAGAAAAAGGGCAAACCTTTACCTTTCTAGGGGATGCAGTCAGGTCTCTCTCTGTCTTTTACAACAATAAAAAGGATGGGTCAGCTGAACTCTCTAAGGAGAAGATATAACTGCCTGTCATTTTTATGGCTAAAAGTGACAGAAAGAGATCAAGCAGAGAGCTTATACAAAGTCTATCAAATACATGTCTCCTTTTCCTAGAACGGCCAAGTAGATCAGCTCCTTCGTCACTGATGTGGGTGAACCGTGAAATCCCCAAATCCTTACAGATAGCTGTTGTGCCCTCTGCCTCACTCTTGCAGACTCTCGTCTAACCTTCAAGGTAAGCTTTGCAGAATCCTTCCTTCCCTCTCTCAGTCAGGGAAAAAATAATTTTCTCTGGTTACTGAAAAAGGACTGATGTTTTCCTGCACTCTTTTATGCCAATGACCGATCAGTAACCACTCCCTAACAAATAAAAAGCCAAAACATGTTAACTCCCAGCTAGAACCCGCAAGGGTGGGTTGGGTTTTTTAAGTTAACAGTTAATCAGTTATTCTGGCTTTAGCTGACAACACCTATTTCAAGATCAAGAGTTTTGACTGTAATATTGAGTATACCAAATAAAAAAGATTTTTCTGAATAAGATACCCATTTTTCAAAGCTCTTTCTAGAGGCTGTCAACCCCAATACACCATTCAACAAGTACAAGAGTTTTCTATTCATTTCAGAGAGCGAAGTGAAGATAGGGGAGTCATGGGATAGAGGGGATGTATCTGTCAGGCAAAAAGTAAGTATTAAAAATGGTGTTTGACTAAAAAAAAATAGAAGAGGCTTCTGAGGTATTTTATTGTATCATGAAAAAAAAATCAAGATTAAATTTTCATGCCATCCATTCCCCAGCTGCCATAAATACAGGATAACTAACGGGATTGGGGAGTTAATTTTATTTCATTGTTTCAGAATAAGAAGTTTTAAGTCCAGTACCCACTGCTTTATCTGCCCCAATGCACATCTCAACCTGATTCTCTGTGTACTGTTTCAATTGAATTGCAAGTAGTATTTCCACATCCTTAACAATGCTTTTGTTTCCAAAACAGCCAGTTCCAAAAGTTTGATAAAAAAAGAAATCAAAATCTTGCTACTTTTTCATACACGCACACCAGTGTCTAGAGAAAGAGTTCTGGAGACCACCACCCCCATCCTCTAGACTATTCTGGGTCCTTAAGTCACTGACTGTATTGCTGGAGTATGGGCAGACAGCCACCCTCAAGTCTGCTTGCAGGGAACACAAGCACACTGTAAATGGAGATGCACAGGTTAGAGGTCTGTCCCCTCCCCTCTGGACACTGCACACACCACCTATGCATGGTAGTGAAGCAGAGGATTTGCAGAAAAAGACTCCTTTTGAGGGATGACATATTTGCAATGCAGGGTTCCACTATTTTTGTGAAGTAGATCACAGCCCTAAGTTTAGAGCAACTTCATCACTGTTTCTAAGCTCCTCAGAAACAACCAGGAGCTACGCAATGTGAGACAGTGACATACTGATAACCCAGAGTATTTTTTCCATTTACTGTTTTGGGAGAAACAGATGCCTCTCTCATGCTGTAAGGAACAGCCATAAGGACCTAAAATGTTACATGCTAAACAGACATACCACCTTACTGCAGGGCAGACACATTCAAAGGAGCAAAGAGCATTGCAGACATTGGCTTACTCTAATTTTTCCTTCATTTGGCTGGAACACAGTCATCCTGCTAATTGATACTCCTACCACAGTGTCAAACAAACAAGTCAGATAAAACACAGTTTGCCAGTATTTTGTCACATTCCAGGCTTCCTGGCATTAGTTACTGCCTGTATATCCTGGGGCGCCAACAGAAGTAAGGTCTGATAAAAGCTGTTTCCCCAATTTCATGTCCAAGAAAAAAGCAGGCTTTATTCTGCAATGTATGCACACCTGGCAGATTAAAAAGAGACCACAACCAATCGACCCACCCCCGCTTCCTCACCCACACTGGATTTCAGAATCTGAAAAGGTTTTTAAGCTTCTCCAGCCCACTCCCCGTCTTTCACATGCTATATAAACCTGGAAGAGGTGCTGCAAGAAGGTTTGCCCTCAGAGTGTCAGTTTTTCCTGGCAAAGATACCCAAAGAATCCATCCAGTCGCCACCTCTTCAAGAAGATAACGTGGAAAGGAATTTACCTCAGATAGACCCAGATGGCCAGTGCTTAATCAATCAGCACCCAAAGTTGCTGCCACTGAGCACTACTCCAAAGTAAGTTACAGTTGGCACACGCGTACACTTCCAACGCTGAAGAACAGCTGGATGGGCTACAACATATCCAGCCAAGGTTTTCTTTAAATACTGTCCATTGAAACTGAGGAGGATTACAAAATGCCACCAAATAGCAATGGTGGCCCAGAAAACTGAGGCAAGTTCACTAGTTGCCACACAAAGTCAGAACCAGAGCCAGATCCAAAACTACTCTTTAGTTGGATACTTAATTTCCTCAAGAACACCTTGAGATGCTAAGCAGTCAAGATAAGCATCCAGCAGTGTTTACTGCTCTTAGTGAGGTTAGGTCCTGGCATACCCTGTGAGGGAGGACTCAGACTACATCAGTTGTGCCAACTGAATTACTTTCTCCAGAAAGATTGATCTAATCTGCATCTGGAGTCAGTGTGTATTTTTTTACTCTCAACATTTCTGTTTAACATAGTGTTCTCTTATGTATATGCACTAAGTGGTAGACATTTAAGTTTTTAAGTAATGTAGCACAGACAAAAAACTCAACTGGAAACTAAAAGAAAAAAAATTGAAGACTAAATTAATGCCTCCATTTGGTCAACAGCTATTCTGCTTAAAACATAGCTTTGATGTCTATCACAGCACTCTTCTCAAACAGATCCTGACCCAACTCATTTAGATTTCTTCTGCCTATAGAATATCAGGGTTTTCATCTTCACTTCATACATTCTCAATCGCTATACTAGTGAAGCCAGGGTTCGTCACTGTAGATAAAAATCTAGAAGGCTCCCTCAAAAAGTCAGGATTTGGACATTTAACAATGATTCTTCATATATGCTGACCCTAAGTTTTCTTATGGAGCCATCACTGTTGACCTGTTGAAGCGCAGAAGACTTCAGTTTTACCAGGTGGTGCTTTTAGCTCACTTGGGCCCATAAAACTAAAGAGAGTGAAAGACAGGTGTGATATATCAACTTGATGTCCAGGCCTTAAACAAAATTTATCTGAAATACTTTTCAATCCTGTGTTTTCAGATTTTCTCTGCTTCCCAGCTCCCAGGGATTCCTCTTTTATTGTATGCTGTGAACATAACTGCACTGAGCCATTTCATTATAACAAGCTCATTTTGTAACCAACCACAACAGTAACAGCTGTTCACTCCAGAGCCAGCATAGACACGCTGCACCCAAGTGGCACGGTGAGCACTGGCACTTTAGCTACCCAAATCAAAGGCAATAATAACACAAAGTATGTGTTGGGGAGATGCCAAAAAGGGTCTCACCTGATTCTGAGTGGTCCAGGATTGCAACAAACCTTATTGTCCATGACTGGGCATCATGGGAACAACTGGGAAGTGACTTGCAGCAGCAGTATGATGTATACAGTGTATGACAAACAGTAAGACCACTGAGCGCACAGGGAAACTGAGTTTATCGAGGAGTCACCGTGCAGAAGGCAATCCCACTTCATCAACTGGCTGGGCTTCTACAAGGGTGCTAGTAAGGACGCAGATAAATGGGATACCACAGGTATAATGTGTCTAGATTTTCAAAAAGCCTTGAGTAAGCTTCCACACCAAAATAAGATGTCATAGGACTATAAAATAAATGCTCTTTCACAGATAAAAATCTGTTGAAATGATAAGAAGATAAGACTTAACAATCATTTTACAGGGTGAAAAAGAGTAATTAATGGGGTCTTTCAGGAATCACAGACTGGTTTCACTCTACATCTTTATCAATGACCTGGAGAAGGGAATGAACAGTTAAACCTGTGAGTTTGGGAATGCTACTGAACTTTTTCCAAGCAGTTGAATGCTATGCTAGTGGCAAGGAACTTCAAAAAGGAGCTCACAGAACCAAGTGAGCAGGCAAAAACAACCCTGGCAGGTGAAAA
>VYZW01046279.1:9624-36048 GCA_013401315.1 Balaeniceps rex
GTTCCCTTGAGATAAAAGGTAGTTCCCTTTTTCATATTTCTCCTCTAAGAGAGTTTAATTTATGTGTTTGCTTGCTGAGAGTCAGTGAATTGGGAATTCTTTAGACAGCACTGTAGGAAACAATCATCCTCCCATATACCACTTACCTGGCTGCCACCATTGATAGTTTCACCAAACCATACGTGCTTCTTGTCCTTGGGATTCTTGTTGACATACCAGTTCTTAGCAGGAATATTGTCAGGGTTGGCATGGATGCAAGTCTCACCAGTGGCAAAGTCACAGTATGCTCTAATGGCATCTGCAGAGCAGCCTTGGTTAGGATCAATCCAGTAGAAGCCTGCCATTGAGGAAAGAAATGCAAACAATAGTCCACTCAGCCTAACATTTGCATTCAGTTTATATTCACTTGTTTGATATAGGAACTCAGAAAGAGGTCATAAATATCACAACTAGGTACAATATTAAGGTGATAACTCAGATAAATACATATTTTAGATTGTTAATGTATAAAAAACTGTATTTCAAAGCTAGGGTTAAATATTTTTGTATGATTTTGAAAAAATATTGCAATAATCGTGCAACAATAGCTAATAAAGAGCTTTTCAGAATGCCCTTGTATCTATTTTCAGTGGAGGCAGAGAGAACTTCTTCACTGGTCATTCACTGTCTTCACTGGGTGGCCAAGGATACCATTCATCAAAGAAAGCTAATAAGCTGGAAGTACTCCCTGAGCTGGAAAGGGCAAATATCTGGCACTAACATACCGCTGCTCCATTCTGGGTGGCTAAGTCTTAGGTCACGGCAGGTGCGAGCTGGGTTCTTTCTGGAGCCTTCTGGGGTCAGCAGGGTCTCAATTTGGTTGTTCAATGTTTTCAGAGTGGCATCAACTTCATAATCCTTGGGTCTGAGAGCAGGCTGATCAGCCCGGTAGTATTCTGCATCATAGCCAACTTCGTATCCACCACCATTGGGACCAGGGGGACCAGGGGGACCAGGAGGACCAGGAGGACCCTAAAGTTTTTCAAGAGCAAAAGACAAGAAACATTCTATTAGACATACCGTTCTCTCAATTAAATGCTTCCACACATGCATAGTCCTACTTAACTCCTAGCACCCTCAGCTCTAATCTGAGGCAGCACATATGGACCTGCCCTGTGGTGACTACTATGGGCTGAAGCAGTAGAAGATGCACAGTGTAAGACTACCACATCTTTTTTGTGTATTTGCTGTCTGGCCATAATGAATGAACAAGGACTTCAGGTTTAGGCCTATTAGGGAAATGTTTAATGCTAAATAACAACAGACATTTGGAAGTCTTTTTTTTTTGATAAATAAACCCACATCTTTTCCTAAACTGCTAGGCTTTTGAAGTGATTTTCTTGTAACTGTGACATAAATGTGTTAAATCAACAAAAAATAAGTTTACTCACAGCAGGGCCTTGGCTACCATGAGCGCCACGCACACCAGCAGGGCCAATAGGTCCAGGGAGACCATTGCGACCATCTTTACCAGGAGGACCAGAAGGACCAGGTGGACCCTGAAAGGAAACTCAAACAGTTTAACGACAGTAGAAAACGCTACAAATAGAGATTCATATAAATAGGAGTGTACATATATATTGCACAAAAGGAATGAGAGAGTTATTTGAATATGTTCTTAAATTCACATACCCTTGGGCCAGCAGGGCCGTTGTTACCAGGAGGACCTTGATCACCATGTTGGCCCTATTGGGAAAGACACACGCATAGTCATTAAAAAAATGCAGTGGCACACATTTGTATTAGCATGATTCAGGAGGGAGCTATAGTCAGCATGTGTATTTGGGCTCAGAGAATGGGAATCTAGGGCTAATGGCATTTATTAGTGGAGTTGGGATATAGAATGCCTGTTTTGGGGAGGAAGGAGAGAGAAAGCGTAAAGAGGTATGTAAGGGGATAACCTATAAAAGTCTCTATATTGTTTGTTCAGATTTTCAGAGAAGGCTTTAAAATAAAAGTCAGAATTCCTAAAGGGGATACCAGAATTTAAAGGGAAGAAGACATACAAATTAATTCTGCTTCTCTGTGATACAAAGGCTTTACAATTTCTGGCCAAAATAAGAAATAATATTAAAACAAAGGCAGAGCATTTTGAATTCTGTGCTAGCCAAAGGCAGTTGAGTTTCAGGGCAACTAATGGTACTCACAATTCTAAAGCCAACTATCAATGGCAGTATCAAAATTTGCCATTTTATGTGAAGGGTGTTGAGTGTTAAAGAGAATGTTATGGCCTTTGAAAGATGATGGAGAGTGGAGTAAGTGGTATCAACCTGCTGGGTTGTGCATATGTGATTCTGCAGTAGGGTGACCTTATTTCCTTCTTTCGCTCTTTATATTCAAAACACTGAAAATAATTTACTTACAGCAAGACCAGGAAGACCCTGCAATCCGTTGTGTCCCTTCAAGCCAGGCAGACCTCTAGGCCCCTTATCACCAGGTTCACCTTTCTCACCACGTGGACCTTGTGGGCCCTAGGAAGGGATATAGGTGTCAGAGGAATAAAATAGAAGGCTTCAAGTACATACTACTGTCAAAGCAAGAATTAAGCATGAGCATTCTACATTATGCCATAGGTTGCCCCTGAGATAGATATATATATGTGTATATATATATATATGTACATCCTGTTAACACACCCAGGAAGACTGTCAATCCCAAAAGCTTCAGGATTGGTCCCATAAGAGAGAATGCTGATTGAGATTCTAGGTCTATAAATATTTACAGCTCCTTAAGCACTACTTTTTGGACCCATATCTTGGGCAGAGTCATGAGTCCTTATTAATAAAGCACATTTTCTCTTCTTGCATCAATGTGGTAATGTATTTAGAAATCAGACTTACAGCAAGACCTCTTGGACCAAAAGCACCAGCAGGACCGACAGCGCCAACAGGACCCTGAAACAGGAACAGAAAATGCATGTCACTTCTGTATATTACACCTAATAAAGGTTCCATGCTCAACACATCTCTGCAGAAAACAAAGTAATTATCCACATATTGTAGGGGTTTTACGTATAATGTATATATATGATGGAAAAATGTTAGTCCTGTGTTAATCAAAAAAGTTAAGGTCTCATCAACTTACAGGATCACCACGGTTTCCAGGCTTTCCAGAAGGACCAACTTGGCCATGAGGACCAGGAGCACCCACAGCACCACTGGGACCAGGGCTACCAGGAGCACCACGCTCACCCTGGGAACAAAGGAATGCAAAGGGAGAGACAGTGTGTTACTACTGACTTACACATATTGGAATATTTCTTCCATGATTATGAAATAAAAGAAAAGAACAAGTTACCTTGAAACCAGGAGCACCATCACGGCCTGGAGGACCATCGTTTCCAGGATTGCCCTGTTAAAATACCATGAAAAAGCATTAAATTCCATCAACCTTCATCTCACATGGAACTGTGTGTCAGTCTAATTGCTCCCAATGAGAGTAAGAAGACATTGAGATGGTATAGCATAAATCTTGAAGATAAAACTCTTCCTTATAGATGCCACTGTCAAATCCTTTAAATATATTAATGTTCTCTGAAAAATAAGATGGTCTTCAAATATTTTAGGTTTTACAAGTTCAGTATAGAAGAAAATTACTGAGTTTTGCTGTATTTCTGTAAATGAAAAGGTCAAGACAATAGTGGTATTTATCTAGCTTGCACTCTTGTAAAACTGAGACCTACTTTTTAGATGAAAAATGCCAGTGGCGAGAAAAGGATTTCAACAGTAGTCACAGCTAAATTACTTTGCTGTGGTACTTCACAAGCTTAAATGGCTTCCTTTGTAAATGTTAATGTCACTTCAACTACGTACAGTTCAACACTGCGTATGCTAGCAAACCTTTTCCTTCAGAAAATTCCCATGGAACAGAAAGTTTATTTCTTTTTAATACTTATAAAATAAAACTACTACTCTCTGATCTCTTTGAAATCCTGTGAGTCTCAGGACTTGCAGGAGTCCTGTACTAACAATGCTTCATGTTATCAAATAAGCTTCCCTGATAAGGCCCAGAGAAAGCTTTATATAGTTATCCTTACAGGAGACAAGATAACATGTTAATACTTTAGCTGTTCTTATAGTGTAAGTCTTGTATAGCCACTGTATGGATACCCTTCTTCAAGGTGAACTACTAACTTGGATGGTTAAATTGGATGGATAAGTTTATTTGCTGCTCTATGAAGAACTGGGAGCAGGGCCCTGTCCACCAAGTAATCACCCATAAGGCAGGGCATTAGAGGGAGCAATTTGTTCCACTCCAGTGTTCCTATGTTCCTTCTGCACAGGACTCAGGTCCTCCATTGTGTCTTAACCCGCATTGATCTCTGCAGTTCAGCAGTACTTGCCACACAGACCAGAGTTTGTTCCATCCTGTTTTTAGCCTACTAACACACTTCACATTTTATGGTGAGGGAATGAACATTGGAAAACATTCTGTAGCTCAGCCACAATGTTAAAGTGTATCTGTTTTGTTAGGACTCCAAAATAGTGCTGAGTGTTGCACAAGTCCAATAACTGAATTCCGACATTTTGTATAATGTGCTTCATACGCCTTCTGAGTGGGCCTTAAGTTAAAAAAACCTTTGTCTTTAATACCACAAATCACTAGGTCCCTCAGGTAAAAGTGACTGCAGTTTTTATACTTCCCTGAAACATACGCATATTACATCTAACATGACGCTTAAGAAAATCTGCTGATAACAGGCTTTCCTGATATATTGTTCTCTATAGCCAAAACCTTATCCCCTGGGATGTACTATTTTTCCCAGCTCCAACAATGAAGTAATGTTTTTTCCAATCCATCTTTCTTGGCAATTAAGTAAAAAGTCAAAAGATTCTGACAGTGACTCCAGGATGTATTTCAGACACAACTTGTGCCTTGAAGAATTTGTCACCTAGTTCGGGGCAGGAATCCATGTCTATTAGAATCCTGCTGTAATTTTCTCTGAAGACACCAGAAGGTACAAGTTTGCTAGCGGAACAACCTCCAGTTGCATCCATCTTTTCTGTGTCTTTGGCTCAGCATAAAGGAAAAGCAATCCTGAAGAGGAAATAAGACATAGCTTACATCACGACCAGCTTCACCAGGAGCACCATTTGGACCAGGAGAACCCACAGGACCAGAGGGACCACGGGCACCAGGAGGACCAGAAACACCGAGGGGACCAGGTTCACCCTAACACAGGAACAGTGGTAACAAAATGTGACATTATAATACAACACAAACCAGTCTTACAGAACTTTTGGCCTATATCTAAGAGAAACATTTCTCTGCGATTGATTCTGGAAGTGAAACAGATCCAGGACACAAGAAATGTATCTAACTATATCAAATATTATCTTAATTCTAAATTTTCTACCTCTTCTA
This sequence comes from Balaeniceps rex, assembly GCA_013401315.1. Classification (NCBI taxonomy): domain Eukaryota; kingdom Metazoa; phylum Chordata; class Aves; order Pelecaniformes; family Balaenicipitidae; genus Balaeniceps; species Balaeniceps rex. Next base: position 15,028 of record VYZW01046279.1, read on the forward strand.
TCAGAAACCTCTGATGCCATTCAAAAATATGCTCACCTGCAGACACAAGTCTTGTTTGTCTGCAGCAAGCAATAATTTCTTCCACTGCTCTAAGTCTGTTAGGTCCATATCCTCTGCAGCAGCAGTGGAAACAGCAGAATCTACAGCTCCTTTTCCCTGGTTTCCCTTAAGAAGAGACCTCAACTTTTTTCTTTACACCTATCTGTTTAAAGCAGTTAACTAGTCATATACTCACTGTTGCTCCAGAGATGCCTGGAAGACCACGTTCTCCCCGAGAGCCAGGCAGACCAAGGATACCAGGAGCACCAAGAATACCCTGAGGACCTGGGGTACCAGGAGGACCCTATGACATGAAAAGAGCATTATTTATATTAACAGAGAAAACTCAATTTTTATGGCCCTCCACATTTCTCATTTGTTTTGCTCTACAACAGTACCCACTGCTTTCCAAGGATCTCAATGTGTGTCAGTGCTAGTTCCTGCATGGAGGAAGTTGTAACCAAGCCATAAGACTTTAAACTCCAAAGCTAAAGGTCTGTAAGATTGTAATGCTGGTTATACTCCCCTCACAACTGTTTTCCAGTGAAAATGCTGTTTCTGAACAACACTATACACACGCTTTTTCCCTTCCCATTCAGTAACAGCGGGTGATGCATGAAAATTGGGGTATTCAGTACAGAGAAGATAAGTATATGAGGGGATTCCAAAGAGACTGATCATCTGAGACTGATCCTGAGACAGTCCTAGAAGATCTGCAGGTGGTATCTGACATCTCCAAACAACCCTTAGAGTTCTCTACTGACCATGTGAAAGGTAAAGGTTGTTTAGTTAAGTGCCTTTCCATTTCCTTGAAATTTGAGCATATGTGGTGCTAAACTTGACATAAGTAATCATCCTGACAGATTACCCTAAATTATTATCCTAACTTACAGTCAGGCCTACTAGTTCATTTATGGTTTTTGTAATTGAAATTAAATTAGAACATAAAAATTAGAAAATGTATTGCTTTATACTGGACATTAAAGGGCAAATTTTCAACTGTACTTTCAAAATTTTAACATACATCTCTGACAATGACACTGAAGATTTCATTCTTAGCTGCAACTTCTGCAGATCAGAGAAGAAATTCCTATAAATTTTTATTGAGAAACAACAGAGTGGTAATTCACACAAGTGCATACTTCCATAAGACAGAAATGCATCTGACTTTAAAAATGCCAGTAATTCTGGATGTGCAAGCTTAAAGACACTCAAAATTAATTGACTTATTTGCATAATTCTAAGCCACCCTGGAGTCAGACAACTTTAACCTTGTGATCCCCATGAATTAGTTTCTGATGCAGAAATGAATTGAGATTGTTCTAAATGGATGTTCACGTGTTCCTCCTTTTTCCATCCATGATGCTCAATTTCAGAGCAGGAGACTCTGCTGCCCTTTCTCAGACTAAGTAGCAATTTATTCTGCAGTTAGCCTTGTTGCTTTCATTTGGGCTACTTGCAGAGAAAGATGCAACTCACCACAAGAAAAAAAGAGAGAAACACCTGACCCAGAGATCACGATCACTTTTTATGGCATGTTTGTCAAACATGTCTATAAACAATTTCTTGAGTCTCAGTGGAGCTTCTATTTAAAAGCTTTGCTAAATTTGCGGATAAAAGAGAAAAGCCAAGATACCAAAAGTATCTTAGAAGCCATAACATTTACATGAAGAGAAACATTTTTAACAAGATGTGATACTCAGTAACTTACAGCAGCACCAGCCTCTCCAGATGGGCCTTTCTCACCAGCAAAACCAGGTGGGCCAGCAATACCTTGTTCACCAGTACGGCCAACTGGACCAACATCACCACGTAGACCTCTAGCACCATCTTTGCCAGCTGGGCCAGGAGGACCGGGGGGGCCAGTGATGCCCTAGGATTGAGCATGAATATGACATCATCACAACATAGACCCATTAACCGGGGAGAACAGAGATAAGTTTCATTTTATGTCCATGTACAAAAATTGTGCTTTGCAATAAACAGGTTATCAGCTCTTCTGAAGCAGCAACTTCTATTGCTTTAGTTAGCAGTGGATAGCTGGAATTAGTAGAACTATTGAACTGAAAGATTGCATTTTTTTTACTCAGTGCAGGTGAATGTGGCAAAATTTGGCAGGAAAATATTGATTTGGCTCTGGAGACATTAACTGCAACTATAAAATCTATGAGAAAAAGCCTCTTCCAATTCAACAGGACTATTTGCTTTGGATACTGGGATTTACAATATATTTAAATGTAGGGTATCCAAGGAAAGAAGTGCCTTTTGGTAAAGGGTGGAAACACCTTTGAAAAGAAAACTACAAATGTCAATTTGAAATGAGAATTTTTGGCTGAAAAATAAAGAAGCAGGGATTCACATTCTTAAACATAATGAGAGGTTGCCCTACTTGAGACAGGGGCTGGAACTGCAGGTACTTTAGAAGGTATGGACAGAAGGTAACCTTAACATTCTTTTTCAAATAGGATATGACCTTCTTATTCCACTCAAGATCAATGGCTATGCAGTTACTTGCAGTGAACAAAAGCAAAAGAAACACAGATTTTTAAATGGTTAGGCACCTCAAGATGCAAGGGATGCTTGACAGATTGTAAAAAAAACCCCAAACTAAATGAGTAACTCCCACTCTGGGAGTTTAAACAGTTAAGAGACTTTATCTTATCTCATCCAGTCCTGTAAGGATCTGAGGTGATTCCAGTGCAGTTAGAATTTGTGTCCATGTAACAAAAATGAGGATTATCCCTAACCAATGCAACTTCTGACCTCTCCCCCATTAGAACTTCTTCATTAGTTACTTACAGCAGGACCAGGAGGACCAACTCTTCCAGCAGCACCAGGGAAACCAGTCATGCCCTAAAAATAAAAGTGAAAAGGAACATTTGGTTTAAAGGAAACAATGACTTCATGAAAAGCAACAATGTTACTGCCAAAAGCCTGAAGACTTACAGGAGGACCAGCATCACCACGAGGGCCAGCAGGACCAGCAGCACCAGCGGGACCCTATGTATGAAGGATTGAAAAAGACAGATGAATCAAGCAAAGACTGTTAGTGTTCCCTATTTAGGATAAGGGCTCAGTCTCACTGTCATGAAAGTTAAGGGCAATTTTGCTTTTTACTTTAACAGGAGGAGGACTGGGCCCAAAATCACAATTCCTGTCCTGATACTAGGGTAGTAAATTCTCACACACATTTTAAATCAGTATTGTAAGGACTGAGAAAAGTTGCATAAAGCATTTATGATTCAAATGAATTTGCCTTGCAAATGTTACGTGCATCTAAGTAAATCTGGAAGTCAAAACGTGAAACACATAGCAAGGCAAAGACCAGCAAGTGCTCTGTTTGCACTGTATGACTAATGCAGCCACGTAGTGCAAGGGCCTGGTATTGTTCTATTAGAAGCATACAGTAAGAACCCCAAGCCATGTTATCTTGCAACACTTTACAGTATTTGAAATACCGGGGTCTGACTTTCTGCAGCATTTCAACGAGTTCCCCAATAATGGGCTGCATGCATATGAAGTAGTATGTACCTTTGGGCTATAAAGGTGTTAGCACATGAAAAACCTGTGTGCAAGTGGGTGCACAGACAAATTTGCACATATGCTCCTAGATGACTGGATCTGAAAAGTCAGACTGCGACAATACATCCTGTCTTTAAGAGGAAGATACCATCATCCTCAGCTCAGAACTTACCCACAATCACCCCCTGAATGGTCCAAGATAGACTGATTTTGCTGATCTTCAGGGCAAGTTGAAAATTATTTTTTTTTCTCTTCATTTCAGTTCCAGACTCACGATCTGAGCCCACATAAATAGATTGACAAAGTTTATATAATGTGTGAAAATCAGTATGGTGACTTTCCTCACAGCCTAGTTTGAAGGTTTCTTTCTTTTTTTAATTACCTTTTCAAAATTCAAGGCCTTCAGGCTAGCGTATTGCTTGCATAGCACAGTTAAGAACTATGCACTTTACAAAGACACAGTTCACTTACTGGTGGTCCAGAAGCACCAATTGGGCCAATAGCACCTGTTGGTCCAGTTTCACCCTTAGGTCCTTTAGGCCCACGCTCGCCTTTAGCACCAGGTTGACCAGCTGCACCCTATGGGCAGAAAAACACACAGAACAAGGAGTTGGAAAAGCATGCAAAGGAAACAGAGGAATGGCCTGGCATTAATAAGAGGAAAGCGCAAACAATACTCACAGGAGGTCCAGCAAATCCACTAGGACCTACAGGACCAGGCTCACCACGTTCACCCTAAAGAGAGGACAAAGAAGAGATGACTGGTTGGAATGGGCTTTAAAAGGGCATTGTTCTGAACATCATGTCTTTGACACAGGAATAGTTGTAGGAATTGCTACTTACAGGGATACCACGGGCACCAGCAGGACCAGCGGGACCAGCAGGACCTCCTTCACCCTAAAATAGATGGCAGAAAACATTATGACACTCTGGGCGAAGGCCTCACTGCAGTCAGAACAGGGGTGATCTTGTGGTACAGACACATATAGCAAGTCACTCTGTGTCTCCAATGGAGAGGGTTTTACTAAAAATACTTCTGTTTTGACCCGCCCTGTATTAATAATTTCTAACAATACTCGGACAGGATAAAGAATCATTCTGAGCTAATGTCTAGTTGTTCATCACCGTATCAAAACCTCTCCTCACAGTGTGAGGAGGATTGTGGAGATTAGCCTCAACTGGGAAGAATTCAGACAAATCCTAAATCAGAATATTCTCCCCATATAACCCACTGCCATGTAGATGTGCATCCGTTCCCTGCCCTTTTAGGAAATAGGTTTGGGGTGCTATGGCAAACTTCACTGCATAGTTCTACAGTCCCAATAACGCTTGCCTCCCAAATCTGAAAAACTTGCAGAACTCATTCACACTAGAAAGATGGAACTGATTTTTATGGAACGCCTCGTCTTAAATATTCATGTGTGGGTAAACTGCGTAAATAAACAAGACACTTTTTCATTCAAAGAGTAGACTTACCCGATCACCAGCACCACCAGCAGGGCCAGGAGCACCAATAGCACCAGGGAGACCCTATAGGTCAAGAGACAGGACACCATTTCTAACAAAATGTAAGCAGGAGTGACTACTTTTAATATTTTTTCTCTTTCCTCCTGGAGACAGGTGTGTGACTTTCTTCCAGCTGTTTTCAATATAAAGGACATATGATTTTATAAAACAAAATCTATTCTGTTATTTTCCTTTCAAAGTATGAATTCTAGGACAGGCAGCCAAAACCTCAAATTAATGATAATTTTGTGTGGCTTTGCAGGCTGCCTTTAGAATTAGCTCTCTGGGCTGAGCCCATAAAGTTAAACAGGATAATGTCACACTGAACAACTGTCTATGAAATACCAGGTTCCCTGCTGATGTCATTTCTCTGCTTGTGTGCATGAGAAGTTATAATTTTTCTCTCTCTCCCCACAGATTCAAACATCCCTGGACAAGGGGCAACAAAATCATATTGATTTGTATCAAAAGTGAGCAGAGATAAGAGGAAATGCAATACAGTGGGAAATTAAGTCCTGAACATCCTTTTTAGTCACTTGAGTTCTGAGGCGTAGCAACGTAAACTCAAGTAGAACCAAAAGATACTTACACGAGCACCATCTCTTCCTGTTGCACCAGTATCACCTCTCAGACCTGGGGCACCCTAGAACACACATGGGGAGGAAAAAAGCATTATATTGGTAATGAACAAAATAGTTTGTATGAAAGAAGTCTTGAACTGTTTTCTGAGTATCCATCTATTACTTGCATATCATATGAGATGCTTATCATGCTAGTTTGTTTGGGGAATGGACTTTATTATTTCATTCTTATTGCTGAGTACGTACTGACTTGCAAAGCAAGAATTTGTGGACAAAGGGGACTGACATGCTTTTCAGAATTATGAGCCTGCCTCTTTCATGGGAAACCTATTTATTTTCCCCCAGGTGGCAAGAATTTTGAATGGAATTAAAAATTCAAAACCAAGTTGATGTATATTCCAAATGATGAATGTGAATTTCTGCTCAAAATACCTTTTCTTTTGGTCAAGAAATAACCATACATAAAAATTCTTTTGGGTATTCATGTTATACTTTCTATTTGAAGCAGAAAAACTGTTAAAAACAATGATGTCATATGAGTGGTCCCATAAAACACCATATGTTTTGTATAACAAAAAGTTATATCCAGGCCACTAGTGTCAAGAAATCAGACCAGCACTCTGTTCTATCTCTTTTTTTTAAATACACCCTACTCTTCTGCATTAATCTGCATATCAGTACATAGTGTTTTATAAAAAGTTGCAAGCAATTTTCATCTTTCCTTACAACTCCATTTATGCTAAATGACTATGGATTGTTTTAGTCAAAACAAATAAAGCAGTTCTAGAAATCTCAGTTTAGAGTTTAAATAATGAACAGAAGACAATATGGAATGAGATGTACGTAATAAGATAAAAATGAATTTTATAGATAATTACATGGATAAAGCAGAGGTAGCAACAGGACTTGCAACCAGACTTCACAGCTTTATATAATGGCTGTTTTCTGATTTTATAGACAACTGATATAATCACAAAATTTTTGTAACTGATTTACTTATATCATAGTCACTGCACCTACAGCAGCCGAGGATTTGATCAGAAACTCAGTCCTTTGTGATCAGTAGGCCCATTCCTACTCTAAAGCTTGTACTCAAAGACAGCTTTAGTATTTCTTCTGTAAAGATAAGCTCACTTATCTTTAATTTAAGTTAACCAATCCTGTGAAGCGCTAACTGCCACGTAAACCAATTCCAAATGCTGAGCAAAGATCAAAATACAACCTTAGAGAAGGCTGTCAGTCTGTTAGACCAACAAAACCTCTACTTATTGACTACTAATGAGTCATCATGTAATACAGTTTCATGGTAAATAAAAGTTGCATTGGGGTAACTTGCAGGTTTTTTTAAGTTAATGAAATTCAAGCATCTTCCAAACCTGTGCATGCCATAACAAAGCAGGTTAGACCATCCACCTTACCTTTTCACCCTTGCCTCCTGGAACACCAGCAACACCTCTCTCTCCTGGGATTCCACCAGGGCCAGCAGGACCAGGAGCACCAGCAGCACCAACATTGCCAGGCTCACCCTAGCAGCAACAGCGTATCATGTAAGACAAGTCAAATCATTCACAGAATTTGGAACAAAATTTTGTCCTTACTACTTTGCCCATTGTTCTGCTTGCTTGTAAATAGTGTGAGTAGCAGTATTTCATCTTAAGCTATTGTACTTATCTTACTTTTTCAGCTACTGAAGATGCCAGACGTGAACGCTCTCCAATTCTGTGGCCTCCTGAGGTTTTAGGGTGTCCCATATTCTAAACTAAGCTTTTGTGGAAAGACTACCCACAAAAATCTTGAAAACTACAACCCATATTCAATTAGCATCAAGCCAATGTTATTTTGGTAGATGACGGCTCATTATTGTGCTAACGTTTTGGGGAAAATATCGCTCACTAGACACAAGAACTTCCTGTGTATAAGTAGAGGTGGCAATAAATAGAAGTCAGCATGAATTTTGGCCAAAATTTCGGACCTTATCTTAAAACAGAATAATAGTATACCCAGCTGACAAGCTATATTCAAACTGATTCCAAACTGGAGTTCCCCTCCCATTGTCTATAGGGCTAAACATAAAAACCTTTAATATTGGTGTGAACTAGCTGGGATGGAACTTTACCATTTGAAGAAATGACCCAGTGGCCATTGTGTATAGGTAACTGTTACCAGTAATCACTTATGCTCTTAAGAAAGGTTTTGGATTGCCTTCATCAGGAATTCAACAGTGAGTCAATGGCAGCTGGAACAGTAAGGCAATGCAGCTGGAAAAGGCATACCTTGTTGCCATCAGGGCCTGGTGGGCCAGATGGACCACGGCTTCCAATGGCACCAGCAGGACCAACAGCACCGCTTTCACCAGGAGGACCACGTTCACCCTGCAGGAGACAGTCTCATTTGAGTTTTACCTTTAATTGTTCTGTAACTTAGAGGTTTAAAAGCACTGACTAGTAGCAATGACAATGCAATTTTTTAGCTGAACAAACCATTAAGAACTATATTAGAATTGTGCAGATATGAACTAAACTGGTCATAAGAATTGGCTCTAGCTTTTGACACAAATATAGCAAAGTGAAGTACTAAAGTCCTGCATCGTGGTAACAGCTGACAATTAAAGTACAAGGACTTCTTGAACATGGATTTTGGCTCATTCTTGTAACAGTGCCTTGTATTCTATTGTCAAATGGAACTTCTGATACCAATTTGAGGGCAGATAATGGATTCTAGTGAAATTAGTGCCATAGTAATGGGCAGACAATTATTTTTACAGTGCCAAATGCCTGGTGAATATTGGAGAATAAAGGTGACAGCTAAAGCCTACTAATATGACCTGTACATTATAACAGGTATAAGGATAAATTCTGAAACAGAGGTCATCTGGAGGTGTGGAAGTAGCCAGAAACTGGGCTTAAATGCACAACAGGTCTATCAAAGGTAGAAACATCAGTTTTACTAAAGGCATCTCAAATTATTGCAGTGTGATCAAGCTGGACATCAGTGAATAATCTTGTAAGGCATAATGGACATTTTTAGTTATGCTGGAGAATCTGGGAGTTTGAAGGAGAACTATAATGTGGTCAGAAAACTGACTCAAGGAGAGGTACCACACTGCTGAAAAGCACCAATGATACAGAAGGCTAACTTATATTGTAGTGATGCTCCCCAATTAATATGTCTTTTCATTATTTTTACGTATATTTTATTAATGACAGAGAGGCAGAAAAGGAAGAAAGATATTTCTGAAATATGTGGATATCACAAAGGTGGAAGCTCTTGTCAACAGGAATAAGGGCTGGCATATTACACAGGAAGAAGTGAATAACCTGCTGGCTGGTTGTCACAGTAGAAGTGGGACAAAATTCATGAATGCAAAGTACCAAAAATGAGTATTTGTGCTGTAAATGGGGGGTTCACCTGGTGAAAAGGACAGAAGGGGAAAGGGCATAAACAACAGCCAACAGTATAATGCAGACATGAAAAAGGCAAATGTGATCTGTCACAAGCAGTGAGGTATTTTTAGGAAGTATTAATTTTGTTGTGCAAAGCATCCCTAAGACCTAATTTGGAATACTGAATGAAATACACTCTGGCTGGGTACAAGATGCTTAAGGCAAGCTAGGGTAGAGACAGATAACTGCTCCTACAATGATAAAGGGAACTTGGCTTGGATAGATTAGCAAAATGAAAGTTTCAAGAGGACATGGTTACTAATACAGCCTCAGGGGACTAAATATAGGGAGGAAAAGTGCTATTTAAACTGATTGACATGACTGATAGGGAATATTTGTCATGAATACATTTAGTCTGGAAGTCAGAAGAAAAGAGGAAGCAGTAGAAGTAGTTTAAATATCAACCTCTTTATAGGAGGATTTGGAAAGCAAATAATAAATCGAGCATTTTATAAACTACTCATTGCTCTGAATAAATGGGACTTCCCTGCCATGCAGGAAGGCCTCCACACAAAGCTCTCTAGAGATGTTTATTCACAGTGCAGGAATAAAGGGAAGTGTGGGGCAATATCTTCTAATGACTATTCCAGGCTCTGGATTTAGTCCACCATTTGTTCACAAAGACATTACATGGGAGGTCGGAGCTGGCTAGCAAGGGATGGCATGGATGAACTGGTCAGGGTAAGAAGGTCTGCACACAGGCACTGGAGATGAAAATTCTCATATGCACCAGGCCTCAGTGTAACATTGTACGGTCAGTCTTTTGTCATCCACATTCTCATTGTGAGGTTCATTAATACAAAAAAAAATTAGATCAGCTCATCAGGATATCATTACTTGGGTAATATTCATATAGCTTATCTGGAAGTTTACTAACATTGGCAGCTATTGTGTTATATAACCATATATCCTGACACATACAAAGAGCAGAGAAAATTCTCCTTCATTCCTGGGAGTCTGCTGCAATATGTTGTATTCTGTAACTGAGAAGAGCCATTTGTCTTGAGAAACTTGGAAATGTGTATAGTTACTATTATTATCGAACACATTATTAAGACAGTCTGTACTAGATTTCAAATGAGTTACTCACTCTTGGACCAGCAGGACCAGGGAGACCAAATTCACCATGAAGACCCTAGAGGAGAGTAGATGTATTGGTAAAGCTTATTTCTAAAGCAAACTTATTAGCTTAAATTGTGCTTTGTTTCTTAGCAGCAAATTGAAATGCTTCTCAAATTGCAGCAGCATATTGAAAATTTTCAGACTAAATGCAGTCTTTTAGATACACAGAAATAAACCCTTTTCATATAGCGGCACAATATCTCAAAGCACACATGAGATAATAATTTCTCATCTGAAGAAAGAGTTAGCTATTAAATTCCAAGCTCATTTTTCAGGTACATGCAATGTAAACTCTTTTACAGGGACACAGAGGGATGTAACTATAAACTTTAAGGGTGGTTATAACACATAGGATGTGCAATTTGCAGATTACATCACATACCTTAACTGTGTAGAACCTAGAACCTGAATTACCACTGAGCTACCTCAGTTGTATGCCATTGTAAATTCACTGAAGTGAATTGAGGTACAAAAGCATACAATTGGAGTAATGCAGGTTAGACTGAACCTTGAAGATTTCAAAAGAAATTTGAAGTAAAATCTTTTTCATGTACTGTCTTGTCTTTTAGGGGAGGGGGCATATTTTATTGCTGCTTAAGGCCCGAAAAGCAAAGGATTGGCTTTGCCCAGTTTCATATCAAAACTCTGAAAAGAAGAAGTACGTTGCAAATTCCAATGGACCTTCTTCATTTGTGGCTAGCTTTAACAAAAGGGACTAATAAGCTTTGCATATAACACGGATTGCTTTGTTTTGGTAAATGGATTCAACAGGCTCTTGCTTCACCACATGTGCAATTGTAAACATAATGCTTATGCAATGCCTGCCCCTACTTGTGGAGTACTGTATCTGTCACTCACCCTTTCGCCTGGTTTACCAGCTTCACCAGCTGGACCCGAGGGACCTGGCAGACCCTAAGTGTAAAGAAACAAGAAATCAAATAAAGTTAAGGCAGAAGCACTTAATACTTTGTAAACCATAGATAAGATTGAGCAGAGCACATAGTCACCTGGAAGCCAGGAGGGCCAGCAGGACCTTGTTCACCCTTTCCACCTTGGTTGCCCTGGATGGAATGAAAAGCAAGTGATGAACTTGGAAGCAGAAATACAGGAAAATGGATTTTAAAATGGAAGTCCCATTGATGAAAAGTAAATCACAAATTGGATTTGTGTGGAGGCTGTTACTTACAGTGACTCCAGGAGGACCTTGAGCACCGTTGTTTCCCTCTGGACCAGGAGCACCCTAAATGTGTTCAAGTAGAAAGATGTTATCAAAGTTTTGATTTTTTACGAATAATATCTCTCTAAAGTAATTCTGTGCCAAAAACCAGAATCTGGCTGCATATTTTTAACTCACACTGGTACACTTAAGGTAAAGTCCTAGGTTTATTTGACTTAACCATTTGCTTGTAAGAGCTTTGCTGTCAAAAGGTACTAACGATACCTGCAATTTTAAATTCTGGTGATTGTTTTAGTTATTGCAGCATATTCATCCTTAAGGAAACTTCTTTTGGAGTTACAGATGCAGGAACTTGGCTGATAGACTGCATTTTTCCCATAAGAGACCAATTATTTGATCCCTTAAATGGAAGATTTAGTAAGTTTCAACTATCAGTAAGAAGTTGGAAATTTACAGGATAAATTAGAAACCATACACTGTCCTCAAAAATTTGCATAAGGAACGCTATTTTTTCCTCTTCATAGGATGCTAATACCCCGTAATTAATTACCCAATTAATACCGAAGAAGAGTAATTTTCAGTTATGCCTTAATAGTCCCCACTGACATGAGGCTAGACGAATGCATTCCAAAGTGCTTTTCTGTTTCATCATCTGTTCATGCTTGCACAGGACAATGCAATCTTATTACAGAGATTTTGAAAATCTACTTTTTTCTCTCTGGAGGTTGATAAAGAAAACATATCCACATACCCGTGGGCCAGCAAGACCAACATTGCCTTTTTCACCAGGTTTGCCAGGTTCACCCTGAAGTTGAAAGAAAAAGATACAAAAGTTAACCAAGACTCCGTATCAGATTCAGTTTAGACTACTGCACAGAGACTGATATTCTCCTTGCCAGAAGACTTCCTGTAATATTTCTTTAGCCCTAATTAAAAAAACCCCAAGTTCCATCTGGCTTGTTGAACCAGTTAGAAAGAATAGCCACACAAATAAATGTCTTGTCTTTTCAAAAACTCCATTCCTTTATTTATTGAGATCATAATCTGTGAAACTCTGCATAGTATCCTATGCAATACACTATATATATGTGTGCGTCTGTGTGTATGTATAGTAACACCACAGATCCAGGAGATGATCATTGTTATCTGTGGCCTCTGTGTGACATGTCAAGAGCCCCACTGAAATCACTGGTAGCTTTTCTTCTAGAGTGAGCGAGCTTTGGATTGTGTTCCATAAATGATAATACTCTGGAACTGAAACTTAGGCTTGGTGGCCAACTTTTACAGAACTTTTACTGAAGTGTATACACAGAAATGATAAAATGGACATGCAGAATTATAATACAGACATATATTATTCTAATCACCTCAATGTCCAAATATTCCTAAAACAATTAAATTGGTTTTCATTTGTTTAATCGTATTTTAGATAACTGGAAAATAATTTACAACTGAACTCTCGAATGTAAGTGGATGCCATCCAATAAGCAGTACAGGACGACCCAGGGAGATGTGTTTGATTGTTGGAGCTGGGGACCTACAGCTTAGTCTGGAAATGCCTTCATAGTAATGGAAAGTGTCTGTATTGTACTTACAGTGGGACCTTTTGGTCCAGGGAATCCAATGTTGCCAGGCTCACCTCTATTACCAGCTGGACCGATTGGCCCAACCCTACCATCTGCTCCAGGGAAACCCTAGACAAAGAAATCATACTATTAAATGTCTGGGGTAATTTAACTGGTGCTTAGAGTTCAGTTTTAGAGGAAATGTGTACTGACAGGAAGCAAATGCCATTTAACTCTTAAATACTGTTTATACATTGCATGCTCATGCATTCCTCCATTTTTCTCCTTTTTGTAGAACTGTGTATTTCTTCTTCCCTTTCCAGGACACAGGCCTGATCTGAGATCCACAGAAATTAATGGAAAGTTTCTCACTGATCTTTTGAGTAATATGGTTGTAAAATCTTGCTGGTTTTACACATAGCTGTGTTAGAGCTCAGTGCTGAGATGTCTGCTTTTTAAAATCTCAGTTTATGTCTATGTTTCTCATGCACTGGGGAAACAGAATGAAAAGCAGGGTACTTACAACGGGACCTTCCTTGCCAGCAGGGCCTGGGCTTCCAGGCTGACCTGGGAGACCCTGAGAAAAGAAAGGTTTCATGTTTTTAGAAGGACCAACTCACCCCACAGTTAACCAAAATTTTTTTTCTACACACATGCACACACACACAGACGCTGTTATCAATATACACTGTGGAAACAGGACTGTGAGGTTTAATTTGGTGGTATGTGCTCCCGTGCCAGTTGAAAATCAGTATAGGTAAGCACCTGTTTCACTCAGATAAAGTCCCTTAAGCTCTACTTTAGCAGAGAATGTGCTTAAATGTTTGCAGATGCCTAATAGTTCACACATGCATTGAAAACTCTTTCACTTCGTGGTGCGGGGTGGGAAGAGAAAGAGTAGATTAAAAATGATAAAAGACAATGGCATGGACACAATCTGGCTGGAGCCAGCACTACTAAAGTGGATGGCTGTTTTCGGTGAAATAATTTGCAAAATAAAATTAAAATAATTAAGATCAGCCATCTCACATCATTTTAGTAGGGTTTGCTTTTCTTTTAGTTAGTTACAGAGAACACACTCACTTCAGCTGTGATCTTAATGATCACACTCTGTAAATAATCACAAGTGGAACCTCTCTCAGAAGTCAATGTAGTATCCAGTACAAGGAGGCACTGCTCCATGACAAGGCAATCAGATGCTACCACATACAAAAGAAATTAATTTCAATAAATTTTGATGCTTCTTAATAATTTTCTCATGGATATTTTTTCTATGGAGTGGTGGAAGTGCCCTAATTGTGGTTAGCACAGGCTGAATTCTTGCAGTTGGCTTTCTGACTAATTTTGTCCCTAAATTGTAAGTAATTTTCTTTTTGCATAATTCAAACTTACACCACAGAGTTCAAACTTACTCTTGGACCCATAAGACCAGGCTCACCAGGACGGCCACCATCACCACTAGGACCCTTAGCACCAACAGGACCACTAGCACCACGGTTACCAGCAGGTCCCTACCAAAATAAATAAATAACATTAGGCAGAGGTAGCAAAAAGCATCACACATCTGTATATAAAAGAAGATGGTTTGGAAATAGTGACGCAGAAAAAAGTCTTACCATGACACCAGCTCTGCCATCAGCTCCAGGGAGACCACGAGATCCAGGCACACCCTGCAAGTAAAAAACACAAACCAAATCAAGAAAGGGAAAGAAAGAAATCTGTTCCTGTAAGGTGAATAGTGCTTGATAAATTTCAGCCTTCCAAGTAGGTCTGCTGAATCTGAGGTAAATGCATGTCTAAGCACACACACCTCAGTGTAAATGTATATTGTGAAAGAAATCTCTCTCACTTCCTTCAGATTTCTTTAAGTTCTAATCTGTGTGTATCAGAGCATTTTCAGTGTTCACTGTAATCTTCTGTAGAGAGTTATTGGCTTCTGTATGACTCTGTACACCCTGCCCAAGGTGCAATACTGTATCCTTATCTCTACCAATAAAGTCTGGTAGAAACACTGCCATTTTTCCTATAATTTTCCTGTGAATTCTCTTCCTGCATGAAGCTGCATGTCTCCTGAAGTTCACGGACTGGTTTCCTCACCGAGTGAAAAGGGTACTAGGCACCCTTGAAGACACTGAATTGAAACTTTTTGCCTCACATTATGTGTAAGCCAATTATCTGTTTTAAGCAGTTACATCCCATCTCAAAGCTTGAAGAATAATCAAAGATAAATCACTAAATATTACACAATGGATAAATCAAAGCAACCTATAATTATTTCAGGGATAAGATAATAAACAGCATTAATACAAAGCAAAAATAGGTTTGGTCCCAACTAATCAAAAGGCTCAGAATTGCAAATGACCTTTGCTTAGCAGCATTAATGTAAATTTAATTACTCATAGTTACTTAATTTGCCTTTGTGAGTCTAGCTTTATTTCCTCTTTCCTTTTTGCTTCTACTTCTGGAACATGAAAAGAAAACCTACTCTTAGACCAGCAGGGCCTGGGGGACCAGCAGAGCCAGGTTCACCAGTGCTGCCTCTCTTGCCTTCCTCACCACTAGGACCAGGAGGGCCAGCGGGTCCAGCAGCACCCTATTTCAAGCAAACAGAGAAAAAGAAGAAATCAGATGCTGTGTTGCAGATACTATCAGGCTTTTTCATTGAAAAAACCTTCACATGTTGCCATACTTACAGGCTCACCCTTGTTACCGCTTTCTCCCTTGGCACCAGCAGGGCCTGGTTCACCCTAGAGTCCAAAACAAAAAGAGATCACAGAATTAAACATCATTCCAAAAATCTCTCTTCTACCTGGACAGCTTTTTCATGAATCAAAAAGCTCTTTAAACATCCAATGCCATGCCTGCCTCTATTGTATTAAATGGTCAATGAACATAACTGTATTTTCGGCTTAACAGGCACGAAAACAAACATGTTAAAGATGCTTAGAAATGACAATAATGGAACTATGAAATATCCAGGGCTGGTTCCTCTACTCAGGATACCCATTGATGGCCTGATTGTGAGATTGCTGCCACATCACTCTTGATACTACCAACATGGACAGAGCTTAACAGTCCTTGCACTCAAAAGGAGTGCAAAGTGAATCTCTTCAGTCTCAGCATCTGAAGCATGCAGTGAGACACAGAAATGAACTACCATGTTTAATTATAGTGGAGCCAGAAAAAATGTCTGTATTAAATACAAAAATACATCCAGAGGAAATCTTTTACAACTCTGGACACTGTGTCCTATTTTCAAATGAAGACATGCAATATACAAGGTCACTTACAACAAGTCCTCTAGCACCACTAGGACCAGAAGGGCCAGGAGGACCAGGAATACCACGGGGACCGGGCAGACCAGGTGCACCAGCAACACCAGGAAGACCCTGTCCAACAGAGGGGAAAAAAGGTATTATTAGCCCATTATCTTTTCTGTTGCATTAACTGAATTGGTTTTTTTAGAGCAAACAAGTGTGAGTATGGAGGTACTTACAGCTGCACCTTTAGCCCCTGGAAGACCATTAGCACCAGGGTTGCCCTATTAAGAAAGATAACAATACTGGTTAGTTCAGAGTCTCAAGTGCACCCATCTGACAATAAAGCCTGGCAAGTTACTCACTGGAGGGCCAACAGGACCACTAGAACCAGGAAGTCCAATCTCTCCTCTTGGACCAGCAGGACCAGTAGGACCAACATTACCAGCAGGTCCGATTTCACCCTGTTTGAGAGAAGAATAGAGCCCTCTATCAGTGTACACAGTGTTAGGGCAATAGTAGAGCAATCCTATATTAGTCTGACATTAAGAAGACAATCTGATATATATATATTTCCACATCAGAGGCCAGGAAATCAAGGAGCTGAGAGCTTTTATTGGATTTTAAAGGCACTGAAGCTGGGACGCCTAGCTAGGCTCCACTGAAGCTGATGGCTAACATGGGAACAACAGGTGCTCAGCATATCTGAGAAGCTACATTATTGCCAAGGTTTACACAGAAGGTTGATCTAGAAAATTAGAATTATGATTCCGGTCTTATTGGCAGCCATGTGCCTCCAGCATTGGCCTGAGATGCCTCACAGTGTATGAGACCTAATTGACCATTATCATGCATCTTAAGATGCCATTTGCACTGATGCAAAATGCAAAACAATGCCTGACCAGAGTGCTGTAGGATAGTGTTCACAGTGGAGTAAATGACAGGAAAAAGCGTTCTTGGTTTTACTCTCAGAAGCTTGTATTCACTAAGTCTACTACAAAAAACCTGAATATAATCACAATTTCTTTTCAGCGATTCTCTAAGTAGTCAGAGTTCACCCTGGACACGTAGGCAGGCTTCTCTTGAGATTACATGCTCTAACCACACTCACATCTGCATCAGAGAAGACTCACGGTTTCCAAAAGTCTTGCCTTTTGACAAGAATAACCAGAGTAGCATCTCAATTTTTCCTCATCTTCCCTGCAATTAATATTAAGAGGTCTAGCAAACAACACTCTATTTTCTTCTAAAGGTGGATCAAGATAAGAGTTTTGACTGTTGTAACATGGAGTTTATGCATTTGTGTTAAGGGTGAAAAACTGTATCACGCTACATATAAGCATATGCAGCTCTGAGCTTCTTGGCAAATGGTCAGTGAAAATTGTAAATGCAGTATATGGGATACTCTGGCCCCAGATCCTCTGTCCTTCCTTGGACAAAGTAAAATTCAAAATAATGAGACTCTTACCCAGGTAAAAATGCTGAGATCTGAGCAATAAACTGAATCATCTAAGTTATAGTCTGCAAGAGCAAAATGGTACTGCCCTAAACCTGGAAAGTTTAAATGCAATTTCTCCATTGTCATTTCAAGAACTTAGGTTGGAAGGAGCCTGATACTGAACTGCAGCTTCTTGGTCCTCCACTACTTATGTAAAGTGGTGTAAACTGCTTCTTTGCTTATTTATCAAGATCCATGTCACCCTTCAAAGGTGTATACAACTGCACCACATACGAAGCAGTTAAAAAAAAAAAAAAGAGGTTATGTGTCTTCCTGAACCATCTTCAGCTGTGAAATAACTGCTGTATTTTAAATTAGCATTCATATATGATGTTCTCCAAATACTGTAGGGATTCATCCTCATCCTGATCTGAAACTGATAAGAAAGCACTCCCATTTCAGAGAGGGTGTCTTTCTGCTGCCTAGCAATACTAGTTACTATATTTCATCTTCATAATCAAATGTACCAGTAGAAGCAGATGTTCATACCTTAGCACCAGGAGCACCTGGGAAGCCTGGAGGACCAGCAGCACCAATAGGGCCCTAGGCAATGAAAGGGAAGCAGTTGTGTAAAGGTATTCAGTGATGACAGAAACATCTTGCTTGCTGAAGTAAACAGATTAAAAAAATGCACATTTACTTAGACACTTCTGCACGTTACCACCTCAGAATATCAGTTGCTTTTTGCAACTCCAGACTGAGAGATATGGTTCACTACAAACAGTTAAGAGCGAGGTCAATGCTGGAAATCATTTGCAGTGCAGCTAAAAAAGTCTGAATTAAGCAACAATTGGTAAAACTTTGCCTTGAGGCCAAACACCTGAGAAAGAATAAACAGAGGATAGGCAGAGGCAGGCATCTGCAAGGCAAGATATCTTGCTGTACAGTCCCCAGTGAATGAAGGGGAGCACTACATCCTGCAAATGCAAGTCTTAGGTGGCTGTTTCCAACACATTTACTGTGCAGGGATAACTGTGTATACTTTCACAAAAGTAGTCCTTCTGGACTACTGGTCACACACAAGACCCCTGTGTTGATGACAGCGTTTGTCCTTCTTCACCCATGGGAAAAGGGTTGGTAAGATCTTTGCACCAGTTTACAAGCCAGTGCTTGGCACAAATTATATTGAAGTCAGTAAGAATATACTAGAAACTGGATCAGGCTTAACAGCAGCTGAGGGCAGGAGCTGATTCTAACATGCGAACGGATTAGAAATCTTGATTCATACCCAGAGTATACATTTTGAGGCAGTGAACATGCGCAGCCCCAGTGCCCTTTCATTAAACTTGGGGTTTTTTATGTCAAAGGCAATGGCATGTCAGCTTGAAGAGGGCCTTCTACTGATTCTACTACGTCTAGCTATTGCTGTGAGATTTGTAATTATGATGGGACAAGCTTCCTAATGTACAGTATCCAGGCACCACAAGAGAAGATACACCAATGGATGCATAGCCTTTGTTATTGTTTAATGCATACAAATACAAAGGGATAGTTTTTCTTCAATTATTAATGAAATATCCAGCTCATTCAGAGCTATTGGGGATTGGTATCTACTTTTTTGTGAGCTAACATCTTTCAATTATAAATACTTGTTATAAAACTGCCTCACAAATCCAAGGGCATAATGTGTCAGCTGGTATAGCGAAGAGGAATTGGCTTCCAACATTCTATAACTTACTGTGTTTGTTATAAACTCGGTACCTGGAATTCTCACTGGTTTTGCATAAACAAAGAAAAAAAAGACCAATTTTTGGTCTTTTATTAAAGATATGTATTTAAATGCCCTTTAAGATATGTATGAAAATATAAACTTTCAGAATTTCCATTGCAGTGACTCTTTTTATGTTTTAAATTCCCCATAGCAAGGAGAATAAACACTATTTCTGTTTCAGTTTAAAAAAAAAGAGTGTTAGTAAGTGCTATTCAGAATGTTTACAGCATCATAACCTAAGTATGTGTAAAATAACTTGAGCCTGGCATAGGCACTGGGACCCAATGCAACTCTCTGCTGCTGCCCATTCAGAGTAACACCTCTGCAATCAGCAGCTCCAGAATATTTTTCCTATAGTAACTCAATTACCTTCAAGATAGCTAAAATGTTTTGGTTCTACTACAAAGTATAACATCAGATCTTAACTATAAGGTCTCTGTTTGCCTGCAATTTAAATGCCCAATCACATGTATTTTTTAAATACCCCACATGGGAGAACTGAAGTGAAATTCACACCTGTGCTAACATTCTACTCTGTTAAAGCATGACAGATGTTTGTAGTGACAAGAAGTATTAAAATCAACTTCAGCAAAGTTAAGAGAACCAAGTACGGCTTCATCATTGACTCAAATTTTGAAAGCAGGAAGGAAAAACTATTCTGGGCTATTCCTGATTTTTTTTTTTACAGCTTTGAAACTATACCCTTATTCACTGAAATAAATGAGGTTTACTGAAGTCAGTGGTATGCTATGGCAGCACCAACTCCTTTTAAATGGACAAATCTGCATTGGATTAGCACTTACTAGAATAGTTATTGTTTACCAGTCAGATCAGGACAGTTGGGTCTTACTGGCCTTTCACACCAGCTCACATAACTGAGGTATCAGTGGTGAATGAAAAAGATTAGCTCCTGTTAGTCAGACGGGACAATGTTGCATGCACAAAGCTGTGTCCGGAAGCACATATAATAGTTTCAGGATATATATAATTACAGTCATCTGCAACACAGGCATGGTATATATCTGTTAAAAGGTATAAAGTCTCTCTAATTTTGGAATGAGAACTGTTCTGTTAGACTGTTGGAAATGAGAATTCTGTTCACTGCGTGTTTCCCTATGAACTCACCAGTGCAAATGAGAGAATATTTGGTTCCTTTGATACAGATGCGTTTAATATAAATCCCGAGGCTCTCAGGATATTGTCTGCAAAGGGTTTATGTTTTATTAATTCTTTTTGTGATGGTCTCATAAGCAACGAAGAACTGTGTTAAAAATGTCCACACAATCAACTTCTCAGAAGCCCAAGAAATCCTCTATAAACAGACGCAAGGCCTAATGGAACCAGATTGTCAAGATCAAGACTGAAACTTACAGCAGGTCCAGTGGGGCCAGTGCTGCCGTCACTTCCACGAGCACCCTGTGGGAAGAGAACATGATAAACAGAGTTTGAAAAGAGATTCGAAGATTAGAGAAAGCCACAGTAAGTGGCTGGTCATGACGACAAACAGACAGATGGGAAGCCACTTACAGCTGGTCCAGGGGCACCTACTCTTCCTCTCTCACCAGGGAGACCACGAGCACCCTGAAAGAAAAATTAAATT
>VYZW01046296.1:12665-23327 GCA_013401315.1 Balaeniceps rex
CGAGAACTCATCTAGCATATGAAGACTGATAAATTAGGAATTAAGCATGTCTCTTCCATTGTCATTCTATGATTATCCTATAACGCGCTTGCTTCCAAGCAAATTAGATTGCAGAAAAGAAAATATAGCAGTCTTACTTTTAGAAAGAGAAAGGTACATCTATTCAAACAGACTGTCACTAATTGCACAGTGAACCCAAGAACAATGATTCAATTGTGATAAATTAGAGGTTGGAAGCAAGTATCAGGAATTAAGTTGTACGTATTTTGAATTTGCATGCATAAAGGAACTACAGCAGAGCCAATCAAGAATACTAAACAAGAAATTAATTTCTGGAGCATGCATAACAAAATTAAAAACTTTTTTAACAGATCGATTCAAGTTAATTTCAACATAACATCCATACCAAAATAACAGAACTCTTCCCCCTCCATTTAATCACGTTGTGCCGTTCTTCTGTAATTACCAGCTTCCTCTGTCAATGGCTCCTACTATGTGAGTGACCACAAGAAATCGTTTCCAACTTCTTGATTAATCTAAATACAAAGATGGCATTTAAGAAACAGCCCTGTTCAAGGATAATGTGGGATAGTATTGAGTTACAGGAAGCATGAAGAATTACTGTGCTTCGACCAGAACATATGCTGCTCCCTTCCAAAGCGTGCTCAGGTTGCTCCACAGACTTGTGAAGTTGGAGAGACATGACCCTCTCCTTTCCCTTTTTGGAATAACATTGCTCTCTGGTGTGTCTCAAGGAAAAAAAAGCTGATTTTTTTTTTTTTTTTTTAAACTGCAGAACTCAATTAGTCTCTGAAATTTGAACATGTCATACCTGCTAACATGCATAGATTCAATAGAATGGTACTCCCTGAACCATACTGCTTTTCTGATCTCATCAATATCTAAATACTGTAATTTTTAATAAATACAGTAAAGAAGGAAGCCCCACACTATCTACAAAAAATCACGTCTTTTCTAGTTTTCAAAGCAGGCTCAGATCTGTAGTTCAAAAGGTTCTTTGAAAGTCAATGGGCCAGAGGGCAGAAGTAGTCCCACAGAAAAACTACTAAAAGGTATTTGCTGCTGCCGCTTCTTCAGATTCCCCACTTGGATGAGGTGCAGCTTTGGGCAGGACTGCAAGTGTTAAAAGTGCCCCTTGGGTATCTCTAACCAACAGCAGTATGGAGAAGTTATCACTCACGTGCACAGGTACATTTGTTTGTTCATAGAATTGAGGCAAGAGAAAGCCAGGAAAAAAAGCAACAAATAGCTGAAAAACAATAAATAGCCAAGCATTAGAGTTAGTAGGTGTGCCTAAGCCTCTCCAAGCCACTGTGTGATTAAAAAGATCTGATCTTGAATGGGCATGTAATGTCATATGTATAAATTCCTAAACTACAGGAATATTTACAATGTTTCATTGCTGTTTCAACTAGTGTCTTCTTAAAATTGTGAGCTAAATATTATAGTTTTAGTAGAAGGCAAAATTTATTGAAAGAGAATTACAAAATGGATCACTGTCTTTGCACTCTTTTGTCTAAACATGTAGTTAAACTGTGTAAAAACTAAGAGCTAAAGTCCAGGAAGAAGTATGAGCTAAGGTCTAGCTTAGTGTATAACCTGTAAGTGTTAATAAACTTATTTTCATACAATTATGAAGGATGTAAATAGATGTTCAGATTGTTCAGACTATGATTGATGACATTTTGAGCATACCAGCTTAATTTGTAAACCAAGGGTTCCAAAAAAGAGTTTTTCAGCAGGATTCTGTAAAGCTAGATAAAGCTAGCACATTCTCAGATGTGTTGAACACTTGCCCCAGGAATGTTTAAACGTGTGCTAGGGAACATATTTTAAATGACATCCATCTTCCTAATCTAGGCACGGTGTAAGAAGTATATATCAACGCTGTCATTTGAGCAAGCACATACAGATTTCCACTAGGTTTCTTCTTGCAGCAGAAGTAACTCAAAACACTATTACCTTACTAATCCAAAGCATAGGACTAGTGACTGATAAAAAAGAGCCAACTTTATTATTGCTTTAATATCCGAATAAGAGTTTGTATTTGGATAGTTTATTACTAGACTACCCTGGCTACTGTAGAAACAAGGAGAATGGAAAGTAGCAAAATATAATAAATTCAATTAGCTGAGACAGACAGCATAAGGTCTCACTTCATTTTTTTTTCCACCAAAAATTTTAATATTAAAATGTTTCAAGTACATTTATCAAACCAATGAGGTGGAAAATCTTCTCTTTCACAAAAAAAATAGATCAGTACATTAGATCTTAAGATAGCTCTTATTTTTTATGGGGCTTTATTCAGGCAGAAGCATTTTAAGTTATAACCCTAGCAGCATACTGGTAACCAAGCTAGCAGTACTACTAGAAACTAGTCAGTGGTATGAAAACTGATTTGCAAATATGTCAACAAGCTTTAATCCTGGTGAATCCAGCAAAGACTGAGTTAAGTACAAGCACTACATTTAGCTTCAGGAGGCAGCACTAACATACTAAGCATGCCTATTAAATAAATTTCCAATTATTTGGTGTGTTTTATTTTAATCTTCCCTCCCACAGAAACTCAGCAGCCCCTTCCCCACGGAAGGCTCCATAATTGTTAATTGTGAAGCTTCATTTGGGTGGTTTTGCCATTAACAGGAAAATAAAAAACTAATCAAAAGTGTACTTTAAGCTGCCAGCATCCTATAAAATTATTTTAAGAAAACACTAATAGACTAAGATAAAACATAGACATTTTCAGCTGGCAAAGGGAGAGACAAGGTAAGTAAAATAAGACTTCCGTAAAAAGAAAACAAAAACCCCACACCACCATGGCAAGACCTATTCATCTGATTATATACAGTAAGGGAATGTTCTTGGTAAAGCTTTAATAACGAGAGCTGCTTCACTTAACCTAAGCTTGTTTGTCGGCCATCTACTCTTGGAAATACACCTAACGATTCCATACTTCAAAAGCTAACGTGTAGCACTAGGAAAATCTAATCATCCAATCAAAACTAAAAACATAAATAATTTTAAAATATACAAATTGGCTAGGGTTTTGCCAATATAAATAATTAATGTAGCCTCCATGGGAGCCTTTCAAGTCAAAACTGGCAAACAGAACTCTTAAGAAAGATGTAAATTATAAAAAAAAAAAGGGTAATGGTAAGAGACTGAACAAGACCGATATAAATATTTCATAGACATTTCTATTAGAGAATTTGTAAATTATATATTGCCATTGTATCAAAAGGTAAAGTTTTACCCCACATGCTATATTTTTCTCGGGACATACTAATCTCACTTGCAAATAACTTTTTTTCCATCCCCTTGATTTGGAAATGGAAAAAGTAAAGAAAACATGGACACTAGTGAATTCCTGTTTCTTGGATGTTGTTCATGTCTGGACTTACAGACAGACAGACAAGATGGATAGCTGGGACAAGACATTATTTCCATGTGGTTGTTTTCAATATTCTTCCCCTGTTAATTATATGCAGTTTCTGTACAAACAAACTCAATCCTCCAGTGTTTCACAACCCTCAGAGGGAGGCCTTCACTTTCAGTTGTTTGGATAGCACATACACACACATTTCGTGTCCGGATGAAATGTTGCTAAACATTGACAAGTAACGCATGCATGGATGTCGCAACATGAAATATTAGAATACTAATAACATATTTAATTGCTCCATTAAAGTAAATAAACGCTAGAGTATTACGTAATTATTCAGAAATAGGCCCTGCTGCCTTTATAAACTGAAGCCGCAGATTAGAATTAGTTTATTTATAAAGGATGATTACCTGAAATTAACATCTCCGTGATAAGAACTGAAATAAAACTGACGAAGTATGAACAGGGTGAAATCTTGGCCTGCCAGGTCATTTACATGAAAGCACAGTTAGAAGTTTCAAACTTACCCAATAGCAGTTATATTTGAGTGCTTTCATGACACAGCAACTCATTGTCAAATTTTCTTTTTATTATGGCATATCTGTAGCTGTGCCTGTTGAGCTGAAGTCGTGCCAGATTTATAGTGAACTATTTCCATGCAACACCTGGGCTTCACAGAAAGAACGAAGTTGACCAGGCACTTTCTTTCAGGCTATTTGCACAGAATAACGTAAGCACTGGTTATGTAATAATCTACTTCTTCATGACACCTAGCTTCTGAGTCACACATACACATGAAGTAAAGAGTGTATCATGAGAAATCCTCCTCTTGGACGGCAAATCAATTGGATATATACATTACTGTTATTTCACCACGTAGATAAAATTTTACGAAAATCAGTTACTACCTTATTGCTGAGACAGACAAAATACTTAGGTGTGGAAGATATACCTAATACAACAATCAAAAAAAAACCTAACACTTCCTTTATTTGACACAATGGTAACTTACAGGGTTTGTTATATTTAACAAACCAAAGAAAAAACTAAAGAGACCTTAAATTGTGCTGCTACAGTCCATTATTAAGTGCAATTATGAGAAGGTAAAATTATTTCAGTGCAAGTCCTCAGAGAGGCCATTAAGGTGCCATTAAAAGACCATTATAATGTTTAACTTCAACAGCAAAGCTACTTCATTACAAGTCATACCACCATTTTAAAGAGAGGAATGCAATTCTCACCAAAAAGAGGTATTCTAATTCAAAATAACTGCATCATCCTCATTTCAGCTCTTTTATTTGCAATTTTAAAGTTTGTTAACCTTCTGCTTGCTTATGTAAGAATTAAGACCCAAGTAGTCCAATTTCCAGATGGGTTGGCGCTTACAAGAGTCATTAATGCCAACAGAAGTTGAGGGTAGGGGGTTAATAAACTTTAAGCTTTAGATTGAGTTTGAAAATTTAGACTTCAATCTCTCAATGTTATAGCATCTGCTATAACTTACCCTCCTAACTGAAGGAATATTAACACCACTATTAATTTCTGATTAAGCAATTAGCGGTTTCATACGTATACTGCGTAAGTATGCAGTCGAGAACAATTAGACAATATATTTATGACCACCTGATAAGCATTTGGGTCTGGAAAAATATTGCAAAGTGACTTTTACATTCATTAAATACATAGTGAAAATAGCTTCTCTTTTCAGTCTAGAGATTCTCTAACCTTCGCTTCACTTTGCACCAGAAAGATCATTTCCCTCAAAATCAGAATAAGTCATCCCTGCAGAAAGTTTGGGTTATTTCAGATGCAGTTACAAAGCTAATCTAGCAGTTATTCCGACGTGGCTCTGCCACAGTGAAGTGACTGATGAATAGTTTCAAAGACAGGAGATGTGTCAGAGAGAGCTGTCTGGGCCTCAGCGTGTTGTGACACCGCAGCACACGCGGGGCTTACAGAGCAGCATCCTCTTTCCATGCACCAGCACAGCCACATCACAACACGAGTGATTTGCAGCTGAACGTGGACCAGACACGTCTTCCTACGGACAAGCAGAGCAGAATCTGACAGAGGCACTGCTCGGGAGTGGGGTTCAGGAGAATAATAACCAGACATTTTGTTACTAAATACGGTTTTAAAAGGGTACTGCTAGAGAATGTGCTATTAAGTGGTGATAATCAACAGAATCTCCAAAAAAAGCAATACTAAAGGAGGTTTCAATCTGTTTCAGTTTCCAGAACTGAAAGAAACCCCCAGCGGGGACACAGACTATGCAGCTACCTTAAACTGACTGTCAAGTAATGCACTTTCCTTAATCACTTTTTATGGATCCCTTAGAAGTAATCTGTGTTCCCAAGGATCCAGCAATCACAGACTTAAGACATTACTACTACCTATATCAAATGATATTTTTAGAGTATCATTACATTATTGAAGTATGATCGCTACTGTGCAAGCTTTGGCCTCTCATTTGTTACAAAGGTACTTCAGCTTTGAACCTCTTACCCAAAATAAATGAAAACTGATTAACTTCAACAGTAGTTGATTTTTCAACTCTGATAATTACAGGCTGAAGGTGGGAGGGGGGTGAGACTTGGAACCAGTGCATCTTCCTTGATGAATAAATTATTCAACACCATTTAGAAGTAAAAAATTTTTCCCCAGCCAACTCAAAATACATGTTTCAGAGTCAAAGTACTAAACATCTATATAACACACTGTTTAAACAATGCCTGGAATAACTAGAACCACTTACACATTTAAAATCAATTGTGAGTTTGAATAGTGACAACAGTATTATCAAATAGCATACACAGATCTAGATTCTACAAATGAAAGAGTATCCCATAATGTGTTGCACGTGCCTGATGTTAAATACCACATTAAAGAGCAAGATAATGCAGCATTCTATTTTTTTAAGTGTCATAATACTTTAAGGATCAATATCCATTTTAATTCTTAACATCTTTAATTCTTAACATCTTAACAATTCTTAACACTATTTAAACAAAAGGCTTTTAAATTTGAAGTAGTCTATTTAAAGACACATTTTTAAAATGAAACTTCAGAGCATTTTTAAATGCTGGAGTACTCCCATATTCACTTGAAAATAAAACCAATCTACAGTTCCTTGTTTGAGGAGGTTTTGGGTGATTTTGTTTTTTTAGAAATGGGTTTCAAAACACAATCACGGACCATCTGACTTCAGTTCATTGTTTTGTAGCATTTCCAGTGAACGTCTAGTTAAGATATGGCACCAAGCTTTGAGTTTTAGGGGCACAAAGTTTACTCATGTACAGTGTGTGTGGCAGAGAAGTTTGTTTTTTAAACAGGGCTGAGGGCTACAAGTTTCAAATATGCATTTATTTTTAGTATCACAGTGGAATACAAGGCACATTTAAAAAGTGACAAAATCTGTTTCAACAAATTAAATGCAGTAAATACTTGTTTAATGAACAGGACTAGCAGCACAGGTTCCACTCCACTAAAATAAAAAATATTAAAATAAGCTCAGTAAGATGATCTTGCTGTTTAAAAATACTTCCAGGGAAGTGGGCAATTAAGAGAAGCACTAACATAATTCAGTGTTCCTTCAACAGCATCTGAATTTCTCTACAGGAATGACTGCCATCCCGGGGGGGGATATAAGCTAAAAATTGAGGAGACATGTTGAACCACCAGAGAACTATCAATTTTATCATCTATTTAAACTATAATCAAGGTGGGCAGTTACACAGAGTGGTGTGAAAAAGCAGCTTCATTTCTGGTAACACGTATTAGAGCTTTAATTCACATGTTGGTTAGAACCTACAATATAAATCTGTTTAAAACACAATCATTGTGCAGTTGCTAGCATTTTCTATTGGTTACATTTCTTTACAGCATTAAAGTCAAGAGAAAACTGACATGTTTATTTTTGTTACTTTTATGTATTTTCTCTACACTGCCAAGTGAAATCTTCACAGTTCTAGTTTCCTTCCTTGAAACCAAAACATCATTATTAACAAAATTCTCCTGAAACCACTTTATCTTGCCTGCTCATTTAAAAACTTCAGGGAAATTACACCAATAGACTTTCAAAACACATTGATTTCTTATGCAAAAGCACATATTTGTTTGTTAGAATGTTTTATATTGCATGTATGATTTTAAAAGACACTAGAAAATTGCAGCCGTTTGCAGCATAAATTCTTCACGCAATGAGATCAAGATCTCCAAATACACTGATCCTTTTGACTTTTATTTTGGCAGACAGCTAGAGTTTTCCCAGTTCTTCTTTGTTCTTAAAAAGGAGAGATTCCAAAAGAATGGAGTTGCAATAGAGGTAAGAGCAGCGTTCTTTCCCGAATTTCAGAAAATTCGTCCCTCTAAAAGGCAGGGAAACTGCAACCTCTGAAAACTACACTAATCTAGACACGCTGGGAACTGCAAAAAGCTGAACATACATTAAGGTGTAGGATCCATGTTATCATGGATTTGAAGATATTTGATTTTGGCTACATATTTTAACATCCAGATGAATAATTAATTCAGGACTGCCCACCACAGCTTGTAGTAGCATTTTACTGAAGCTATATTACACAATTAGAAACAAGCTGGAGTGACCTCTACCTTCAGAGGAAGAATATCAGAGCCACCTGGCAGCAGAGCAACTTTAACAGCTTGATTCGTTTCTACAGAAATAGCCTTATCCTGCAGTTCAGAAATAGGGGTGAAGAGAAAAGATGGCTGCAAGCCCACTGTTTGATTAAGTTCTTGCAGTAAAGGTCTTGAAGTAAGAGCAGATTTTTTCATTTCCCAGCGTGGAATACGGTTTGAGAAATACAATGAGCAGATTGATCATTTGAGTGACACTGAGAATAAGACTAAACTTCAGTTGTAGCAGAGATAACTTCGTACTAGAATCAGTTTAACCAGGACAACAAGAGAGCACTGAAAAAGGTAATTTATTTTGATAGCTTATTTAAAATTATACCAGATATTTTTAAACTGCACTGAAGAATACAGCTAGCCTCAAAGCTACAGGGATAAATTTTGGTGTGAGGTCTTCTCAAGATTTTTCTCCATTAAGGTGTTATTTAGCAGGATGGATGTACAGTATAGGAGCCTCCACTTGTTCCATGTTATACCAGGGTCACCCAGACTCTTTCCTATTTTTCTTGTGGAAAACATCCTGCTTTATAACAATTGTTTGTACCATTACTGAACTATTATGATTTTTACATTATGTCTAAGAACTGGGGAAAGTAATGGGGAAAACACACAGGAAGTTTATGGTCCAAGTGACAAAGGCCTCTGGGTACAAGGTTTGGTCTCCTGCTTCTCCTGGAACAAGCTACTATGTATGTTGTGAATATTATGCCTTCTAACACACACATTGAATTGTTGTATGTGAATTGGAAGTGTGTACTTCCTATGTAAATCAAAGAGCCTCCAGACAACAACTCCGAGCACAAAGCTGCCTTCCATAATCCTCGCTGACAATTCCTCTTAGGGAGATCAGCACAAGGCCCAAATCTCTCTGCTGCAGGAATTCCTTCCTGCTCAGGTGGGTCTCCACTGGATGGTTGAAGGCAGATTTTATTCAGAAATAAAATGAAACATCTGTGAAAAATACTGTTAAATCCTGGAAGCTGAAGAACATCACAGAATGAATAACATGGTGAGATACAAGTGATTATTACATTAAGGACGCTTGCATTTCCTGGCCACTCACAAGGAGTGTCTCTATTATTTGGAAGTGTAGGAGGCAGATGCCCCAAAGACCTCAGGATTTCTCAAAGGTTCAGATTTGGCTCCCAGGATATTCAGTGCCTCCTATAAGATCTGCTGACCCAAAGCAAACAGTTTGCACCACAGATGGGGATGGCTGTCTTCCACAGAACCTAGCTTTTCTTTAATGTGTGCAGCAGCACACACAAAAGGTATTCCCTCAGCATATTCCCGACATTTAAATGTAGTAGAGACAATACTGCTCTGCAGTGGCTATCTAGGAAACAAGCCAATTGTAAAACAACTTGGCCATTTGTAAAATTTTTTTTTGCAATTTCCCTCCAAACACACACCACAACTCAGTTTTCTTCACCCAGTGCAGCCATCACCGTAACTATTCTTTGGCCCACTGGTGGGGCACTGCACAGTTGCAGGGCTGGTAAGCATGCCAAGAAGCTTACTGTGACCGACAGAAGTCTCACTTTCCCTTCCAGCTTCCCCCATGCTACAGACAGAAATATTTCACTTCCACATTTGTCTCCAGCATGCTGGGGCCATTGCACTGATTCCTGCTCTTCACATCCGTGTGTCTCTACACTAAAGAGATGGGTACAGATTTGGTTTGTTTCCCTCGTTGGTAAAGCCCCCACCAACATTATGCCAACTGTCTCAGGTTAACTGAGACTTGACTAATTCACAGTAATTTTAGCGCAGATGTACAACATCGGCTGTCATCCTATTTTCTTTTTAAGTATATTCACTTTTCAACTGAAGTGATTACAGCAGCTCCTCTTCTCCAAGCAATTTACACAACGTCAACATGCATCATTAGAATACTTAAATTTTTTTTTTTGAGGGAACTCAAGTATCTACATATTAACAGCTTTACATAAAACAAAACTGATTAGCTTTTGTTATTTCTCCTTTGCATATCTATGCAATACATTAGACAGAAAGGGGCCTGGCATTCATATGACAAATAACAGAAGATTGCAAATATGTTTAATATTCCTCTTTGTAATATAGTTTGGTTCCTATAACATCATTTAGATTGCCCTACGGAGTTTCTGTACTTTTACTTTATAACATTTAATCTCTCTCCTGCGAAATCTTGAAGAACAACCTATTACATAAGTCAATCCAACAGTAAGTTATTGACAATGATTTCATGAAGGCCTTCATCCCAAAGGGCACTGGCAGGTAATTTGCAAATCTAATGTACATCTAGTCAGCAGAGAGCGTTTTCTACGTTCGCTTACATTCCTGTAATGTAGTACAGTAATATAGACAACGTGAAGTTGAACAAGAGATCTTTGACTGTATTTTTCATCAATACAAAGTAGAACCGTTTGCATCAAATTTTAAGATTCGAAAAATAGCCTTGAAAGAACAGCTAGCTATTTCTTTCACATCCTCCAAAAGACTTTGATAAATAGCCTTTTCTTTATTAATACATTAGGGGGCTGTTTACTTGAATAATAGATTCAACACAGCCTCAATATTCATTTTAAAAAAACACGTGTTTTTTTTTTTTTTTTTTAAAGCTG
>VYZW01046297.1:2372-22746 GCA_013401315.1 Balaeniceps rex
GATAACAACAGTGCAATAGAATGTGAATCCTGCTTTGGGAAAGCAGCAGAAATCTGGAGACCGGGAATAACAGTAGGAATCTCACAAATTCTCCATGGCTTTAACTCATTTGATGACCTGTTTGAACAGTTGCGGTACATCAGAAAGACATCAGTTATTCTTAGTTGTGCATTTTCCATTTTTGGTTTTCAACTGTAATTCATAGGCTTTTACTTTTCTTTAAATGAAACAAGTCCAGGGGAGTCGTACCATTATGCTTTAATCTAGCACTACAAAATGCCATTACTTAAAATGAATTCTTTTACTAGATTTTGATCAAAGTGTCTGAAANTTTTTATAGGCAGCCCTTCTGTTAATTTTAGATTTTACACAGCAATGCTTCTAAACGCATCTGTATTTTATATATGATGTTATATTGCTCAGTATCCTATATATGTCCTTCATATGAAAAACAGAAGGGAGAGAGCATGTGAAATTCTTAACTCGGCTGCATGGTGTCGTTCTAATGCCACAGATACCAATCTTACCCAATGTCTTACAAAAATCAACCGGATGGATATCGTTCACCTAATGGAGACCAGCGGCATAGACTCCATGCAGGTCCACGGCACTCGCACGTACGCGGAAATTGAACAAACAATAGGATTGGACCATAGTGAAGGTAAACGTCTCCTGATCCAGAGTGCCCGGGTTATCTCATTTAAGCGCTAGCTTCTGTTCTGAAATGTTTGACTAGGATAAGCCTTTAACTCTTGTGACTGAGCACTAGAATCTCATTTTGAAAGCACAGATAATACGGATGAATGCAAGCATGAGGTCACACAGGTCACTATTTCAGCAGGTGTAAGATGTCTGCATTGGTGATTCTTATAAAGCAAATAAAGAAACGTTGCCAGAAACTACTGCAAATACTTATGCCCAGTTTGCTGTTTGGGTTTTTTTTTCTTATACAAGTAATTTCATAAAAGTTAGGAAGGTTGCATTAGGATTTGACCAAGATTTGTAAAAGGAAAACTACTCCATGCTTTGGAAAAACCTTTGGATTCAAGCATCCAGGATATTGTAATTCTGCTATGATGCTGTTGGGTTTCTTAAGTTTAAAAATTCAGTAGATCAGACCAACGGTTGTAAACTAAGGAAACACCTCCAAATTATGTGAAATAAAACTCTCTTTTCTGGAAGTGACACTTTTACATCATTAACAAGTATTAGACAGCTGCAAACATCCCATCTTTAAGGGAACGTAGGAATAGAAGGTTGTTTGCTGTAATTAGCATTCTAGTATCACAACCGATTAGTTTTAGAACATTCACCTCCATGTCCAGCTCCAATTCAGTACGAGCAGTTACGTTTTCCCCCAAGCTATTCTTCAGAGCTCAAGAGGTTCCCAACAGGTTCCTAGTGACTGTGGCTGGTAAGGAAGAACAAAAGCCCAAGCTTGTGACTTGCAGCCTATGGAACAGAAACACATATCTTATTTTACTTTTTTTGCAGAATGAGAGCCCTTGCTTTGAGATTAGGGGGTGGGGTGGATGTGTTTATATGCTTTGAAGCACATAAATTAGTTAGTCCTGTATGAATTTCTTTGTAGATACTTGTGTAGTTATTTTTTCCATAAGCAGATAAATAATGGATGGGGGGAAAAAAGTCCCTAAAACTATCCTAATCTGCTGGAAAAAAACCTGCTGTGAATCTTCTTTCATACTTTGAGGGTTTCAGGATTAATTACTCTAGGTAAATTTTATTTTGCCTGTTACTGTCAAGATTCATTATTTGGCAACTAGTAGCGGTAATCCAGTGTTCCTTCAGCTGCTTGGAGAGGTTGTGTCCTCTCCCACCCAAGATGTCTAAAAATTTCAGGTACTGTGTTCCATCCAGGGCTTTTAAATGCACATGGAGAATGAAAAGGACTTTGGGCATTCTAGTAAGACTTGTAATGACATTTCTCATCTCTCTGTTTTTTAAAGGGTTTTCTGTACTGCAAGAAG
The DNA here is from genome assembly GCA_013401315.1 of Balaeniceps rex. Lineage (NCBI taxonomy): Eukaryota > Metazoa > Chordata > Aves > Pelecaniformes > Balaenicipitidae > Balaeniceps > Balaeniceps rex. The sequence goes on from VYZW01046297.1 coordinate 4,361, forward strand.
AACTGTACCGTTCAAGACACAAGCAAGAAGAACAACACAGAATATCTAAAGACAGTGAGCCAACTGAACACCCTCCTATTGTCTCTGAGGAAGACGTGTCTGTCAGTTATTCTCCTTTTCAGGACAGTACTCCCAGGAGCGAGGCAGAAGTATCGATGGCTGAGCTCCTGAGACAAGCACCTAAGGAACAAATAGAAGCTGAACTCTCAGGGAAACCCCTAGCTGTGCCAGAAGAAGCATCTGCTTCGCAACATGAATATTTGTAAGTGTCAAAAGACCAGAAGGAAACCTGTGTGGAATGGATTATCTCTTCTCTGTGGAATAAGAGGATTTTACAGTTTTCTTTGAAACACATGAACTCACTAGAGTTTTCCTCCAATCGTAAGCACCAGGTCATTAGTTCCTACTGCAGGTTTGACTTTTTAATCCATGTGGAGGAAGCCTTAAGGATTAGGAGAAGAAAGTCAGTTTGTCACTGTGAACACCAAGCAATAATCTAGTCTAGTACATATGCAAGAAAAGAGGGATGATGTAGAGGTGGGGTTTTTTTGCAAACTGTGTATGTTTTTCACGTTAGATGGCAAGTAATGTTACACTTAATGGAGTTAACACTCCTTTCTTCAACTTCAGGATGGCTTTTTCAATTGAGGCAAAAATTTTCCAACTTAATCGTTACTTACAAAACTCATAACCACGTATTGGGAACTAGATTTTTTTAAAAGTAAGTTTCAGATGGCCAAAGGAACAGAAACAGGGTTTTGTACAGACAAGACAGAAGTACTTAAGGGAATGACACGTGATAAAGTATAGATTTGGAAGACCTGCACAGCAAAGTCTTGAATTCTGATTTGGGGCTGTCAGAGGGGTTGGTTTCATTTGGAAAGGCACTTGAAAGGCACTTGAAAAGCATCGTTATTTCTTTCTTCCCACCATCCCTAATCATGTGCCCACGCTGAGAACTCTATGCAGGGTTGATTAAGATATTCATAGGCTAGCAAAATATCAAGGATCCCCTTCCAAAGAAACGTGGTTTTCCTGGGAGTGATGAGCTTTGATGTGGAGATGCAGCTCCAAACAGTCAAAGTGTAGTTGAGCCCAGCAAATGGTCTTTTGGGGATTCTTTTGCTCAAGATATGCTTTACACCCAGGAGAGAGTGGGGGAGACAGGAGACAGCATCTAAGGTAGAGGACTTAGGTTGCGCTGATAGGCAAAAATAGCTGTACTTCCTAACGATTTGCATGAGGAAATGAATGTTTTTGGAGGAATAGAGAATACATTTGAGACAATATTGCCAATACTAAATGAGAGTAGTGATGACGGGGGAATATCACTACACTTCGTGTCTGGTTTGAACAAGGAGGAAAATTGGGCTAGATTTAAATAGCTCATAAGGAACACATACCAAGAGGAATTATACAATAGTATGTATAGCCTGGTGAATGGGGAAAAAAGTCTGGATCGATACTGTTGAACTTAAACGACAATGAAATCTTTTCTTACTTTAGAACACAATTGTTTCAAGGGCAGTGGTTGGGGGAGCACAACAAATTGTCAAAACCCAACTTGTATCAGGAAAAAAACATGTAGATGCAAGTTATTCTATTACTGTTATTATTCCTGTTACGTACGCATGGGATTGGTTATGGAGAAGGGAATCTAGACTCCTATTATTAAAATTTAACGATTTCCTCAGTTAATTTTTAGGATGAGGGGGAAAAAAGCAAGCACGTAGATGCTGGCTCCAAAGCATCTCAGAAGTTTTAGAAGTGGGAGGTGTAGTTTTTGCAGGCTCATTATTTTTCAGGCTGTAGTTTTCACCAGTTTTGAGAGAGTTGTCTTTTTTTCTTTTCACCGATACACATGAAAAGAGAAAAGTCAACCTCAAAAGAAGATTCTAGGTGGTGACACGGGTAATGTTTTCACAATTAGTGCAGATCAGAAGTGACCTTTTCAAGCTAGCATCAGAGTTATAAGGTTACTCAGTTAGATGAGAGTTAGCTTAATGTCTGAAGTCACTGTTATTCACCCATATGCAACAGAAAAATGTTGCACGTACATATGCTTTAATATATGTATTACCTTTATCTATGTTACATAGTAACGTATGTAATAATATGTTTAAATAACCTGCAATTAAATCGTAGCAGTGTTCAACAGTGAAAACAACATTGCAAACAAAATAAGATTCTCTATGAAATTTCTCTACTAAATTTCTGTTTGGTAAGGCTCCAGAATTCTACATGAAATTTGGTCTCTCCTCACCTGCAGCTGTTTAGCTCGTAATTAACGTAGTAGTTGCTTCACATCCATCTGTAGTGATCCAGTCTCTTTCCCCCTAAAAATAATAGGTAATGTGTAGATTTGTGAGGACACAAGTGACAGCAAAGCTCATGTAAATCCTTTACAAAGACCAGGTTTTGCAGAATTGGATGCAACATTTGGACAACCATTTGGAGATTTTCTTGGGTCGGGAAGATGAGGGGGATTCCTAGCCAGATCGCTCTGTAGTTATTGTCAAGGCGTATCAGTTATTTCTAGACTTTGCTAGACGACAGATGACATAACAATATTTAATCAGTGCCTAATGTTCCATTTATGGGAATTGGAAAGCACCGCATGGTAGTAACTTCCCTTGAACCTGTAATTCACAGTGTCACAACTCCAGGAACAGAGCAGTCTACAGCACCAGTAACTGGAAAAGCAGCGAGCGAAAAATCTGCACACTTCAGTGTGGCAAAGGAAGAGAGAGAAGAAACATCCCCACAGCCCCCATCATCTGCCCAGAGAGGTGATTCTCCCATCATCCAAGAGCCCGAGGACCCCCAACTCCACCAGGATGACGTCTCTCCAAGGAGAACTAGTCTAGTGATAGTGGAGTCAACCGATGAGCAGACAGAAAGGTTTGGAAGAGGCTACGAAGAGGACTCTTTAGAAAAGGTAAATAACAACTTTGCCTCAAAGTAATTGACACAAAAGAACAAGTTTTATGTCTTGCTCATTGCTTAAGATGAGAATATTTTAATCGGCCTAATTAATCCCCACCTGCAACTGAGTCTTTTCTCCTTTCCTATGTGGTTATAAGGGCTGGCTATAGTTATTTGTATAGAGGTTTTCAAAGCTGAAGCAAAACCCAGATCCTGAAGTCTAGACTGTAATTCTGGTTCTGCTACCCTTTGGTTTGTGACAGATTTGTCCTTTGGTCTGTGACGGTTACGTCCACGCACGTGAGAGAGAATTAGTGTAAATAACAGGTGCGGAAACAAACCGTGTGCAAGTGAAAGCTGAAAAACAGATGTAACGAAAGACAAAGTAATGATGTTAAAAGTTTATGAAGAAAGGCCAGGCTAGCCCAGAGCAGCAGGAAGAATGAAATGAAAAATATTGTAAAGTTAGTGAGATGGAAGAGGCAGCAGGATGTACATTGCAGAGTACTAAGGACGTACTGGAAGAAAAAAGAACTTGAGAATGGTGTTTATGTAGCGTGCAGGCAGTGAAGAGGAATGGAGACCGGAGCTGGAAGAGCACAAAAACTATGTGAGGTTGGTCATTGGTTGTGCAAGACAAAGGAACCTTATGGCGGTGTTCGGAGAGGGCAAGACGTCAAGAGGCAATGAAAGCAAGCAACTATCTGGCTTTTAGTGGGGAGTTGAAATTACTTGGCAGATAAAGCTTTTAAGAATAAACAGCTTTCTTTGCCTTTTCTAAGTGGAAGAAAAGGAGAAGGCATAATTGGGCAGGACATTAGTTTTATCAGTTAAGTTAGAGTAGAGAAATTACTTAAGCAGCAATTGTTTCCCGTTTTAACGTTCACCTAGAAACAGGCCCTTCTTTCTTCGCTGTTCATGTTGCCAAATGTACCACCTCTGGAACAAAGGGTTTCAGAGCTCTGTGTCTGGGATCTCAGAAAAAGATTGAATATAACATGTGTAGGATCGCTCAGATGTTGGAAGATTAGCTACAGTAGGACTCAACACAAGGGCTGCTGTAGGAAAGGCTGCCCTCAAAGATAACGTACTTCTTTTTCCCTCCAGTTATTTTATTAAAGTAAAACAGCAACAACCAGCACTATCGAAAAGAAACACACACCCCCTTATTTATTTTCCCCTTTATGCTTTTATACTGTTGATATTTCCCCAGTAGTTCTTTTCAGCTTCTCTTTGCCTTCTGACCTCTTTATTTAAATTTTTAATTCTTCCCTATGCAGGGGAAAGAACAACTTCGACACTTGTTAGTGATTTTTCTTGATCTTTCCAGTGCCAGGGCTATTGATACATTGTCCTCTAGTAAAAACTGGTTAGTCCTACTGTCTATATGCTGCGCTGTGTACTTCCCGGTATGGAGGATTGACAGGCTTTCGTATAATTTTCTGTGTAATTAATACAGAAACCGCATGCAATATGTATGAATTCCAGAGACGGTGTTAGTAATGCCTTCTAGTCCACCTGCAACGACGTCATGCCGCAAATTTCAGGCTTGTCCCTGGCAACCTTAAGAGCACTAAGACCACTAAGAGCATCCTATAGAATTAGTACCGCAAAGATTCATCTTTCTTTTTTCAATATGCTAATGAACAGCTAACGTGCAGTCAAGTGGCCAAAGCCTCCCACCCCGCATCAATGTTTCACAGATTAAAGTCAGGTAAGAGGCCAAAATCCTAAAAGCAAAAATTTTCAGAAGTGAAGATGGTTTTAGATAAGACAGAACCTGTAAGTACTGCTAGTACTGCGTACAACAGAGCACTGCTTCCGTGCTTCCACTAGGAGTTAGCAGAGGAGTTAGGCGGGCTGGAGACCAGCTCGGACGAGGACGAGATGGTCACTACCAGGGTCGTTCGTCGCCGGGTGATTATTCAGGTACCGAGTGTTGAATGATTGCACGAGCCTGTGGTGACTAGGGCCTGGTAACACCTTTAGGCGTGCTGCTGAGACAGCCACGTGGCTGGTGTTGCACCTGAAGCTGGAACGCTCCCGAATAATGCATGGGCATTGGATAAGCCATTCCGATACCTTTTCTGGAAGGGAGGATTATAGTAATACTGCTAACCCAACCCTAAATTCCGTTAGATGCCTCAGTGGGAGGAGGATGAAGACTTCTCAGCCCCGTACGCAACACGTCAACTAACATGTATTTGCCTGTCCATTGTGGCGTAACTTTTCTTTGCATGCCTTGCTAAGTATTTATTTGCAGAACAAATTTTTTTCTAACGTATCTAATTTTTTTTCTTCATTCTTTAACCAATTAACCAGTTTTAAAATTGCTTATTGAAAGCCACCTACAGGAAGGCCTCGCTTCATAAAACCTTGTTCTTTGTCATACAGGCTGATAGTATGCCTGAAATGCCAGCAGAAACAGTCACAGAAGAGCAATATACAGATGAACATGGCCACACAGTGGTAAAGAAGGTATTGTCAGTTATGCCCCTTGCTACCTTCTTAATGTCCTGCAAAAGGAAGGATAAATACATCCACATACAAGCCAAATTTTCTTTTGTGAAGGGGCACGATTTTTAAGAGTAGAGCATGGAAGGAACCAGAATTTCTATTCATGAGAGATTCCAAAGTTTGAAGAATTATTTTGATTCGCAAGATCATTCTGTGTTACAGTTTGTAACTTAACATGACATATTTTGTTAGTTTTCCCACTTAAAGCTAATGCAAGTTCTGCATAGATCCACATTTCTGAGAAAAAGGGGTTTTTTTTAAAAAAAAAAACAAAAGTCACACCGCCACAATTTTATCTAAGGTCATGTTTGCTCATATTAATGAAACTTAATGGAGGGCTGGGTCTGCAAGCGTCATCTAAATCCAGACTTTAGATTTTCAAAATCTCCACTCAGCTGTGCCTGACGAGATTGCTAAATTTCTGTATCTGTACATACATTTCAGTTTTTATGGCACAAAGGATATAGAAAGTACTTATTTGTGTGATGGCCTCATAAAATAAGCATTTTCAGACCATGCTTACACAAGTGAACTCTGCACAGCGTGGAAGTAGAAGAGGAACTTCTGTGTTCCTTGCTTTATCTGACAACTCAGTGCTCGGAGAATTAGTCTAGGACTTGGCTGAATTCTGCTGGTGGCAAACTCCATCTTCTGTCTCCCAAGAAAACATGATAGACCCTCAGCCGGATAGCATGTCTCTGGAAGCTGTTTGAATTCACATTAAAACAAACAACCCCAGCCAAATATTCCTGGGCACCCGAGCGTGACTGTATTCTTCTGGGTAGGTCCATGCCTGGGAGGGCAGTACCCCCGCCTGTGTGACTCTTAAATATAGGTGACCCAGTCTGATAGAGCATCACAGCAAGTAAGCTTTCGGACAAAGCGGGAGGTAACTGCTTGATGTTACCTTGCCAAAAGGGGCTGGGAAGACGTACGAAAACGTAGAGCTCCAGGTCATCCACAAACCCATCCTCCTGAGATACTTATCTCATCTTGAACCCTGTAATTCTCTTCTGCTCCTCTTTGTTTGGCTTGCCAATGCCTGGAAAGCTTAGGCACCAGATTAGTCTCTAGCTCGCTGCTTCAGCAGTGGTTAGTACCATCGGTGTTACAACGTGATGTGCCGGTCCCTCTGTGAATCTACTTCTAAGCATTTGATAGCCAAGCTGCTCGCCTCTTATTTTCAGAAGCCTTTTTGAAAACACCAGTCTGAAAATGTTTTCTAGCAGTTTTGCGGTCATAAAGTATTTTTTCTCTCTAAAATCCTGTACCTCTTTTCCTAATAATAACCGCTGCTATAGAGAGTCATTCCAATATCTATGTTGTGCCCACTTGTGAAGTGAGTTTATGGAAGCTTTGCTGTGTGGTAACCTAAGTAGGGTGAAGGCATCAACTTGCAGCTTTACTCTACGGGTACGTGTGAGTATATGCTTTAAAGACTAAAACACTGAACCATCTATGTAGGTTTTTCTGTGTAGGAAAAAATTCCCTTTGAGTAGAAAATACTATCTAGAGAATAAGAAGGAAAATGTTATTGTTAATTCTTTTGGGACAAAGCTCTATTTCGTTCCTTCAGGTCACTAGAAAGATCATCCGGCGATACGTTTCTCCAGACGGCACAGAAGAAGAGGAAGTCGTAACGCAAGGAACACCACAAAAACCTGTCACTGTCGAAGAAGGAGATGGCTATTCCAAAGTTGTAAAACGGGTTGTGCTGAAGAGCGACAGTGAACAGTCAGAGGTCAGATCTTCTGCTATCCTTGCGGTGGTACAAAGCGGCAGTACACCAACGGTGTACTTAGTAACGGCATCTTACTCATGCCAACAGCATTCAGTTTTGAATGATACTTTAAAAAGTTGTCCTGCAGATGGAAAGGCCTCAGAGTGAAGACAGGGAAAAGGTGGGGGGTGGGAAGGTGGGCAGGGAAAGAGGGCAGTTTTCTCTGAAAATAAGTCAGGATACAGATTCTGTGATTTATGAAAAGTACCAAATTCATAAAGAAAGCAGCTGTGTACTAAGATGACATACAGATAAATGGCAAATCCGTATTTGTTATTATGCCTCTTACTCTAATAAGAAAATCAGTGAATGTGGTAATGAAATGATCTGATATTCTCTAGGTTTCTACAACTAAGCCCTTCCCAAACTATACACTTGTATTAGGTTTAACTTACTGGTGTGTTCTTTGCTTTGAAGAGGCTAAAAAAAAAAGTATTACATTCATGCAAACTGTTTGTAGTGCCAGGTAATTAAAAAGAATAAACAACCTGGAAAGGTAAGCGCTTTTCAGTTTATCTTTCCCTGCCTTAGTTCACCACGTATCCCTACAGACATTTGTATCGGCAAAATTAAGGTTGTGACAGAGGGCCAGAAGTCAGTAATAGGAATAAGGTAACAAGAAAACAAAGTAGTTTTTTTTTTAGTTAGCTAACCATACCAGAGCTACTCTTTATCATATGGAACCCATATACATTAAATTCATATTTTGCCAAGTAAAATCATGTTTGTGACTTTCCTGCGATATTCTGATATTCTGGTCTGTTGCTCCTGTTAGAGTTCCTTGGTCTTACAAGCGTGACTCATCTCTCAGGAGAGTATCTTAAAATTAAGATACGGACTGATACCACTAACTCGAACTATGTGTGAATACAGCAAGAGGTCCGCTTGTTACTTGGTGTAACTCCGGTGGCCTCGGCAGGTAGGCCAGGACGGCCGCCTGTGGTGCGGTGGAGGGTAGCAATATCCCTGCTACCCTCAGACTAGTTCGGGTTCCAGAAGCAGTTTTCACCCTGCCAGCATAAAGCTTCTCAGCAGAATAAATTATCCAGGGCTGTTCCTGCCGTCCGAACTGGCGTGTATCTTACAAGGTCTTGTTGCGGAGCTGTAAAGCAGGTAATAAAATGTACACTCGCTGTTTTGATGTGTACACGTAGAAAGGGAGACGCTTCTTATATTCTTGTTCTCTAGGGCAATGATTAAGAATGATGGCGTAACTAAAAGCTTCGTTAGTATCCGTTATACTTCCATATCCAGTTTACTTCTGCTTTCTAACCTTACAGGTGACCCTGTCTGAACCTGCTGTTTTGCCTAGTGCCTCCAAATTCCAGTCTGAACCAGTGGAAGGCCGGAAGGTCAGCAAAGTCATAAAGACCACTGTAGTGCAAGGCGAGAGAACGGAGAAACACCTGGGGGATGCTAGCTTAGCTACTGATCTTCCGTCAGCCAAAGAGGACTTTGAAGAGGTAAAAATGCCTTTTAAATATAAATATTAAAACAAGTGTCACAACATACCTGGGGACAAATTCTACTCTATTGAAAGTTGTGTTGGTGGAGCATCGTACTCACCTACTGAGTATAAACTTCTGTTGTTACACTCAGCCACGGTATAAAAGGATTAGTACATAAAGTGTGTGTCGGGGGGAAGCTGACGTTACAGAATTAGCTGTGAAACATTTTAAGATTCTTAAAAAAAAAAAAAAAAAGGCGTCTTTAAGTAAAGTTGTTAGGAATCATGGGTGTGGTTACTGTTAAAGACAAAGTTCATTCATACGTTACCACACGTGGAGCTAATTTTAGAAATTGATAAGAGTTAAGTCTACTCTCTGGGTAAGTTGATGTATTTGTCCTTGAAAGGAAGAAATAGCTACCAAGCTAATTAGCACCTTTCCTGGTTTTATGCTTTTTCTGATCATTTTAGACATTTCAGTAATAGAAAAGTGATACTGAATTAATGTAGCTTTTTCTATAAGCAACTGATAGCCCTTCCCTCTTAATCCATTTTATTGCCCCTTTGAGTAACACGTATAAAACACATCTTAAAGATTCACGTGGATAAAAGGTTTGTGTCATTAGATGCAACATAGGTACTTGTTAGGGTTTTTTTTAATTTGACAAAATATCATATAAAAGCGTAGATGCAACGATGTCATGGTCTGGATATTTTCTGCCGTACAATGGTATTGCAGCTTGCAGGAAGACAACAAGCGCTAAGCTGTTAGATTGAGATGCCAAATTTCCCGTTACGAATTTAGGCCCAGCAGCCAGATCCCTCTCTCCTGACAATAACAAAACAAGCAGCAAAACCTGTCACGTAGAGGTGCAAAGAAATGGCTTGGGAAATAACATTTTTTTCTCGGCTTGCAGCTTCTAGTTTAGTAAATCAAGAAGCCTGCGGAAGATACCATAGGCAAACCCCCATCCAGCCAAAATGAAAATAAAAATGCTGCCTTTTTTTCTATTTTTCTGTTTTCTACGAAGTAGAATATTCCGTAGAAAAGTTTGCCGGGCTCCATTCCCTGCTTTTCCCATTTCAGTACAGTCGAGGCTCAGAGGTGTCACCCATCATTTCTATGTGTGACCGTCTCTGTACTGCTAGCACCGAGAACAGGCAGCTCAAGGCGGCGGTGGGAACAGCTATCAAAGAAAGAGTATTTTCTGTGACGGGAAAAAGGTCGCTGGCGTAAACAGACGCAAAGGAGGAGTTCTGCAAGCGTGGTACCGCAAGGCCTTGAGTTGGGCTACTTCAGAGTTGAAAAGAACATACAAGACATGCTTCAGCACAATTATTAGTAAAATGAAACTACCCTATACAAGAAACTGTAACGGATCTGTACGTTTGAGGAATATTTGAAAAGATGTAGATGGCAGGCAGATGCTTCTCTTGTTTGTCTAGTCGTCATTGTCCCAGCATTCAACTTCATTAATAGAAAGCACTAAGGTATGAAGAGCAATTATCTTCTGTCCTAGGTTTTTTGGGTTTGTTTTAATTGGAAGTTTATGTTTTAATTCAAGGCTTTGAGCTATACAGGTAACCAAATGAAAGTCCAACTCCCCGCTTTAGTAGAGAAAGAAATCGTGAAAGAGGACGGATCAATTATTAAAAGGTTTGGCTTGGCATGTCAATGGACTGTTACTGGAAAAGGATTAACAAACTCATAATAAATGAGTGGATTTCAGTGAGTGTCTGAAGTGAAACCACTGGCAGCATCTTTAGATGCTTTGTTTGCAGAAGTACTAAAGATTACTACTAACATTCTGTTACAGGAAGGGGTAGATACACTGGAAAGGTCTACATTCACTTGGCAGACTTGGTGAATAGAGGTCTGGTGGGTCACCCTGGCCAGCAGCCAAGCACCACGCAGCCGCTCCCTAACCCTCCTGCCCCACCTCGGAATGGGGGAGAGAATAGGAAGAGCAAAAGTGAGCAAACTCACGGGTTGAATGAAGACAGTTTAATAAGTAAAGGGAAGAGGGGAAAAACAACCAAACAAGCGATGCAATCACTCGCCATCTCCCACAAGCAGACTGATACGCAGCTGGTTGCTGAGCTAAGGTCACCTTGGAAGATATAACCTCCAGACCCCTCAGCTTCTTCCTCTACCCCCTGTTTTTATTGCTGAGCATGATTCTAGATAGCATGGAATATCCCTTTGGCCAGTTCGGGTCAGCTGTCCTGGCTGTGTGCCCTCCCAGTCTCTTGCCCACCCCCAGCCTACTCATTGAGGGGGCCAGTGGGGGAAAAAAGAGACAGTATCGATGCTGTGTAAGCACTGTTCAGCAGTAGCCAAAGCCTTGGTCTGTTCTCAACACGGTTTTAGACCCAAATGGAACACAGCGCACCACACCGGCTATGAAGAAAGTTAACTGCGTCCTGGCGAGACCCTGTACAGAGGGGTATCGCTGCCTAGCTGATTTCATAGCAGGCGGTACAAGAACACAACATGATTTACAGTTAACAACGTTCATCAAGGGTACTTCAGAAATAGTTTTTTCATACCAGTTGACTCTCTGATGATTTGATAATGTGAACATTCTCAAAATAGATGAGAGGATATATGGAGATAGATACGTATAGAGATCTAGATACATGCATGTGACAGTTGAGCCTTCTGAAGAATGAGGCAGGGCAGATAGGAAAATATTTGGGAGGCAAAAAAACCCAGCTACTGTAGTACACCAGGTGTATTCATTCGTACCACACACAACTTGAGCCAAGGCTGCTCCAGGCCGGGTATCTCTCACCCACCTTTTCTTTCAGACCATTTGAATTGATAGTGGCCGTTGGGTGGTAAAGCCAATGTTTGCATTTGAAAGAACATCCTGACCCAACTGTGCCTGTAATTGTAACGAGCTGTAAAACACAAACCACTTCCAGAGTTAGCGGGGTGGTGTCACAAGGACACACCGAGAGCCGAAGACCTGCTGCATCTGCTTTTGGATGCAGGGTGCGCATTCTCGTCGAAGTGCTCCACCTAACGGAGGGACCTTTTGGTCATTCAGGTCAAATTAAGAAGTGTCAGCTGTGTGATAAAAATCGAGCTACTCCTGGCTGAGCAGGCAGGAGTTTCCAAGCGTGCTTGGCTCCCCATGGTCCTCTCCCAAGGACACCGACCAAAAACTGGGCTTCTGGGTAAGGCTAAGACAGAGACACCCAGCTGTCCTGTGACAACTGCATTTATTTGCTTAGATCTGGAAGGGATTTGGTGAGGTTTAAGGTTCTGACTAGTAGAGCAAGATGGTTCCAATGAGGTAAGAGAGTAATTAGCAGAATAGTTTAGGACGCTAGATTACCGCAAATGTAGTTTCACTGGCTGTCAGAGGCGAGACTCGTGCAGAAATACGTGTTCAAGAAATTAATCAGCTGAAATTACTATTGTACAGGACAGCTCTGTATGTTGAAGTTAAATACAGCAAATGGGAAGGACTGTGTGAATTTCAACGTGTTGCATGTCTGTGTGTTACAGCATGATTTTGCTGGGCATCCAAAACTGTATGCTTAATCAGCGTATAGAGATTAATTGCTATTAGTTTACAGTATGAAAGCCAGTTAAAGCGGTGGTGTGTGTTGCATTCAGAATGCATAACGAATATCTGACCTCAGTAGCTGCCTTAAACTGCCAGCTACAGTTCTTCTCCTGTTATTTTGAATGAAAAAGCCTTAAAACTGCAGCTGAAAAGGAGCATTTTTTTAAAAACCTTCAGGAAGTTTGGGCTTTTTAAGACAGTTTCCTCATTTGTTTTGTTTTAGGACAACTCTGAGTAAAGCCAGCACGCAGAAGAGGACTGTGATGAAGGATCGGTACGGAAAACATGTTCACATAGAAGAGCTGGAAGACACACCAGAAGCACTACCACAGGATGACCTCCAACATGACCTCCAGCAGCTTCTTAGACACTTCTGCAAAGAGGACTGGAAACAGGAGGCGAAGTGAGAAGCTGCCACCCCTCAACACCACCACATAACCATCCATCCCGTTTGCAGCATTCATCTTCTCTAGGTGTAGACATTATCTACTACATAATCACTGGAAGACACTGCCATTTCTACTTGTGCAGATGCAGTGAATTCATTTCTCCCCCCCCCCCCCCCCCCCCCTTNTATTTTTTTTTTACCCTGTAAGCTAATTTGTGACCAAAGATAGCATCCTTCATTCAGGATGACTTACCCACCGAATCGTCGTCTTTGTGCTGTACTGGGAATTTGTCAGCATCGCCACTTCTTGCCGTTCCTTTGCTTCTGCACTAGCTTCATGAAATCGCATTTGTCAAGCCAACTTCATCTACAGGCCTCTTCGAGTGACTATGTACATGCATCATAAAAAAAGGGAGTTAACATGTAAACTGTATATAGCAAGAGTATTTGGACTTACGAGACTGCAGAAAACACACTGCCTATGACTACAATTAGCATCATGGATTACAAGGTCTGTTGACGCTGCTGAAGAGCGATTAATAAAATGCTGTTAACACGATCGACTGCAAACACAGACTGACTGAGGAGAGGAAGCACTGCAGATCTACTGCATCCGTAAGACTTCCAGTTTAGGGATCTATTATAGTTAAAGGCTCTAAGAGTCAGGCTAAAAACCTGGAAATTCAGCTGTTCTCATGCAGTAACAGCTGCCTGTGGCCATTAATACTTCTAAGACCTTCGGACAGCCACTTAGAGATTTCCAGAAAAAAGAAAAGAAAAAAAAAAAAAAACCACACACACAAAAAAAAAGAATACCCAATTAGGTAACCAACTTGCTAGCAGCTATATCTATGGCACATTTGCATACGGTATTAAAATCTTTTAGATCTGGACATGTGGCAGGGTGTATTAAACAATTATAACTACAGTAGTTTCCTGTTTTCATCACTGCTTAGCCAACCACACTGTCTTATTGGTGGTACTTCTGCTGGCCACTGCACTGTAGATAACTATGGGAGAAAGACTTACCCACTATACAAGGAGAATAATTAATTCACCGTGTTTTATCAAGATTGCCTCTTATCCGATACATGCATGTGGCGTTTGAAGGTCAAAGCCAAACCCTCCTATAATCATGTCAGCTTGTAAGCCCTCTTAGCACTGAGCGAGCAGTTTTTATCTTCCAATCGAGTGTTTTTTAAAGAGAAAGTGCTCACAATCCTTGAAAGCCAGTTTCTGTTCATATTTTGTTATCTATCTATATATAATATATATATATTTCTAAAGCAACCCTCTGAAAACCATGATAGCATGTCTGCACTTTTCTTTTCAAAAAAGGGAACGTAGAGATCTGACATTTGGGGTGTTCTATACCTTAATATTTAGCGGAGGGAGCTCTGTAGCGTTTTAGCGTATATAATACACACACACACGCGCAATGTTTTTAAACAGCTATTTGATTTTTTTTAATAGTATACTCAAAACCAGAGTAAACCAAATCCTCTCCTCTGGGAGTAATACTTTTTCCAAGCTTATCTGGCCTTCCACGATTATAGGGTTGTTTGGGTTTTTTTAACGACTCACTCAGTGCTCAGAACAAGGGCACTTCCTCGTGAAGGTAACGATGCCAAAAGCATGACAACATCTTGGGAGTTCTGGCTTCCTGCAGGCGAAACAACCCGAGGTGCCGTGCTAGCACTTTTTTGGCAGGCAGGAAAAAGAAAAAAAAAACAACCAAAAAAACAACAAAAAGTCTTTTGGCAGCCAAACCGAACGAGACCCATGATGAAACATTTCACGGCGCATCATGGCTTTCTTATTGTCGGAGACAGCACAGGATGATCTTCAAGGATGGGGCTCTAAAGAAATGCATTTCTGTTGTGTTATTTGCGGTGCAGATGATGTTCTGTGTAACAACATAATGGTTATTCACCTCTTATTTTGATTTTTTGCTGTGTTATCAAAGAACTTGAATACTGTGAGAAGAAGTGAATTTTAAGTTGACGAATCAGCATCTTGTTCCCATGGTGATAACACTAATTGAATATATCTATGAGGGCATGTATTAGTTAAAAATTAAAAAAAAAAAAATACAACACTAACAATACATAGCTGCAATGTGTACAATGGCTGATTTAACTAAATAAAAATGTACAAGTGTTAAATGTAGAAATAACGGCTCACTCTCTTTTACTGCCAGTGCAGCATAAAAAGGAACAGCACCCATTTGGGCACCTTAGCTGACCTATCGTCATTATAATTCCTCTGTACCCAGCTCCCTACGATATATATATAATTTTTTTTTTTTTTAATTCTGCTATTCAACACTGATTGGTGTCAGTCTGTTAAAACAGTCAGATACAATTTTTTTTTTTAATTCATTGTTAATAGTTTTTCAAAGGGTATCTAGCCATGTTTTCTAGTTATTTTATTGGGCCTGAAATTGCAGAATTTTCCTTCAGATATGGCCCAGGCTGTTTGTTACAGTCAGTTCCTTTTTCAGTGCTCACTACTGAGAGTTTCTCAACCAGAGGAAAGATAGAGAAGAAAAATGTAGGGTGAAATTCTGTCACGTCTTAACATCCGTGTAACGCACAGAAAGTACTGGGAAGAGTCTCTTTTGTTGCCAATTTAAATCTATTCAATATAAATGCGTGCCGATTCTATTACCGCAGCTGGATCTCTGGCTAGCGTAACAGGTCACGCTGCCGCAGCGTCCCCACTCTTTGTACTCGCTCGTGCGCTACCTTCACGTCCGTCAAAGGAGCCCTTCTGCTACATCTCACCTAGCAGAGAAACCACCCGTTGAAGCAGTTTTTCTGTATTTGCCAAAATTCAGAGTCATTGAACCTCCCAGATTAAGGGGAAAAAAGGGCCCAAGAGAGGCACACTTGAACTCCCTGCTGAGAGCGGAAGGACACCCACCGCCCGGACCGCTAGAACAGTTGTCAGGTCTCAAAACACCTGGTAAAGAGGACTCCGGTTGTTGCAATTTTTGTCGGTGAAGCATCAATACCAGAAACAGCAGCTCTACCCTCAATCTTTGCCAGCCTTTTTCAGTCCCCTGCACAGATTTGGTTCCTCTCCCGAGGTCTCGCCCTCTTCTTTCCAGTAGCGACAGTAGCCGTGGGCACAGCCCACCTCAGCTTTTCCCATCAGGTCTGCCTCCTGCTCGCCGGAGAGCAATTAACACTACCTAGGAGACTATCAGACGCAGGTTGCTTTAACGGGCTCTCTACAGAAGAAGGGAGCAAGGCGAGCTATGTTGGAACGTGTTTCTGACGCACCGCAAGGACACCAGGAACATCGCTCCTCCTGCCTGCGTGCTACGGGGCTGTTAAGACCCAGGGCTGCACCCAGAACTGAATCTTCTTTAGCTGTTAAAACAAGCCCGAACGAACGAGGAGATGCACCCACAGAACAGCCACCAAGCGGAAAACCCGCTCACGCACACCACCGCCGCAACCCCGGACCCGTTTATCCCATGAAAGCTAACGCAACGTTTCCAGGGCACTCAGTGTCTAATGAGGGCACCGGCTTTTTGATTTCAGTGAGCGACTCCCCTTCCCCTTTGAATGCTTTCCGAATCCACGCCGCCAAATCAACGTCCTTCTTGGTCAGGCTTAAGCTTTTTTTTGATGAATCTGACACCAGCTTTCTCTATTTACTAGATCGATACCCGAGCGATCATTACATGAGCCCAAACATCGCTGTTGCTGAGCTCAAGGATAAAACAGAGCGTCCCCGTCAACCTCCTTCCCTGTAATTATGGGGTATGATTCTAAAAATGGCACACCATTTAAACACGTGTAATTGAGGCGATCAAAGCACCAGCACCTACCGTAGGTAGCACGTACCGTAGTAGACCAGCTGTGACGCGTCGGAACGCACGGTGTGCTCAAACCAGTCGGATTCGTGGTGCGACCCCACGGCTTTTACTAAACACGTACGGTTGTAGTAGCTGCAGACCTGGCAGAGAAGGCAAGTGGAAAAACGTTAAGTTTGGTTAGGTGATGCTCAACTTCTGCGCAGCCGGAGGGTAAAGATCTGACAAGGACTCTCCCCTACGTCAAAATAAAAACCAGAAAAGGATTTAAAAAGAGTAAAGAAACGCATGTAGAACTATCACAATCCATTTCGTTCACTTGTGTTTGTGCTTTGCTCTTCGTGTTTCAGCAGGTGACTGACCACGAGTATTTCTCTTCCTCTTTGCAATGCTACAGTTTCAGCCTCACGTTCTGATGTCAACGTGACTCCGCAGCAGGAGCTGGCAGAATAATAGGATTAAATACCAAAAAACAGGTGGTTGGAAAAGGCTCCAGCAGTGCTGAAGATCAAGAATTTCTCATAAGAGCTTCCCTTTGCCTCTTTGAGAAATGAGATGCTGCCTAGTTCATAGAATCATTTGGTTGGAAAAGACCTTTAAGATCATCGAGTCCAACTTGCTTGAAAGGTAGGAGCCAACGTCCAGAAATCACCCCACAAACCACCACATCATCCTGCTGTTTCTGAACCCAGAAACAGGCAACCGAGCAGCAGAAACAAATCCTTCCCCTTGGCTTCGTTATTGCAGGAGGGACCGACATCTCACATGCACGACGTGGAAGTGGGGTAGAAGACAAGACAACGAGCACCAGGGAGAAGTTCTTTTTCCCCTCCCAGTTTTTAGAAAGCCAAAAAGAAAATGTCAGAATGCCATCGCTGGCTTCAACGGTAGCAGAAGTTTTGGAGAGGACA
This sequence comes from Balaeniceps rex, assembly GCA_013401315.1. Taxonomy (NCBI): domain Eukaryota; kingdom Metazoa; phylum Chordata; class Aves; order Pelecaniformes; family Balaenicipitidae; genus Balaeniceps; species Balaeniceps rex. The sequence goes on from VYZW01046297.1 coordinate 21,733, forward strand.
TGGGAAAAGTGTTATCTTGGAGACAACTGAGCGCCACGGGAAGGGAGGAGAAAGCATGGAAGCCGTAACCGGAGTGAGGAAGAGAACAGGAGCCAGCGTTCAGGGGAGGAACGTCCCACCGCAGTACTTGTGTTGGCGAGTCCTTTTCTCATCCGTTGTGCCCAAACAGCATATTGCCCCGACAGTCAGATGAGAGACAGCCTATTCGCTTTCGAGGCATATTTTAAAACGCCGTAGAAGCAAATGCTGTACCGGCAGAGCCCCTCTAGCTTTAGTCAACACAGTTATTTGTGGACAAGGCAGGAACATAATTTTTCAGTCAGTCATTCCAGGCACACATAAAGACACCGGCTGCACCCGGTCCTCCCGACTCTGCAGGATGCTATCTTAACTCTCCGAGTTGGAGAACATCGAGAAAAGAGAGAAATACATGAATCCAAGACCTTAGAGAACTGAATTCCTTGAAATAACGCAACTAAGGGGAGTCAGTCCCATTCATTTCCCATTCACCAGCGGTCTATGTTTTGCAATAAAAATAAAACACTCCCCACACCTTATTCCTAATTTTAGAACTTGCAGTACGTGCGTATTCTATTTACATACACACACACACACAGAGTTCTCCCCTGCGATGGCAATGGTAAAAGCCAGGCAAAACAGGGTTTCAATAAGGGTATCAGAACACTTTGGGAATATTTAAATTTATTTGCTTAAACAGCATTTACATCCCTTCAGTGTTTACTTTCCGTACTCACCTGCCTCTAAGAATAACAGCCACAGGACACAAACACGCCGTGCCGCCGGTGCTTCCGGACAGACCAGAGCAAAACATCTGGGCTTTGCTTTTCTTTTTTTTTTTTTTTTGTTTTTGGGGGTTTTTTTTAATAAATTTCAAATATTTTCTTCCTGACCTGTAAAGCACAAAAATTGTTCTCCAATTTAGTTCATTTATAGCCAGGAAAATATTTTTTTTGGGTCAACCAAGATCATTTAAAGGAAGGGAAAAAAAAAAAA
>VYZW01046299.1:3780-17068 GCA_013401315.1 Balaeniceps rex
CCAAAACCCCTGTGGTTTGGAAGTGACTGGCAATAGAACTGATTTTGCTGCTCTGAAGCAACATATTATTGGCATGAACCCACATTTATTTCAACATGGTGATGCTTCTTATCTTCAGTTTGTACATGTTTTCAGAGTACAGCTCCAAGCAGAGCATGCTGCAGGGATTTAATTGTTGCCTGCTAGTGACCTGCTCTGGCTGATGCCAAAGAAAGAAAGAAAGGCTTTGAATCTCAGGATGGTGGCATTCTGTTTGCTTCAAAAGGAAATTTCCCTGTGAAATGTGAAGAAATAAATTAAAAATAAAATCGTAGAGCTCCAAGCATTGCTTAAAGCAAGTCATCTTCTGGGAGAGTGAGCAGAAGCACGTCTCATCTCAAATGTATTGAGACATAATGGGCGTAAAACTAGTGATTTTGTCACTGCATTTGCAAAAGCAGCTTGGTTGCATCTCTTCTGGAAAGCTGTTGCTTTTTCAGATTTCTCTATGGGTAGCCTAGAGATAAGTTGTAATCTCTCCGGGGTCCTTTCAGAAGGATCTTCCAAGATCCATTCAGCTGTGCTAAGTTAGTGGTGATCCCATTCCCAAGCTCTCATTCAAGGACAGTTTATGACCACGATTGGCTACTGTCAAAGTCATTTCTGCTGGCTCAGAAGGATGGTCTCTGCAAGCTGCAGAGATGCAAATGTATGTCACCTACCTAGGAATGAAAGATGCTTAAGATGTAGTGCAGATTCAGCTTAGCCAAATACATGAGAAGCCTTACCTCCATCTTTTACAAATTCTGATTCCCATATAAATACATGGAAAACTAATAAACACTAATAAATCCAAATATACTTGTCTCAATTTTAGTTTCATCTGATTGGCATAGTAAATCCACTTGGCACATAATTCAGCTATCATTACATGAAAAAGCCAGTTTGCCTCAGGCTACTGGCTGGATTTCTTGAGTTGTGGTTTTGTTTTGGTTTTGGTTTTTTTAAGCACCTCTTCCTTTTACTTCTAACATCATGGTCTAATGAGCATATCACTCCACTGCAACTTCAAAATGCCATGGATGACTCAAAATTAAATTCTTTAGAATATCAAGAAAGCATCTGTACGGCTTAAGGCAGGAAAGTATGAGATACAGTGATGAAGAAATCCAGAAGGTATAATAAAGCAAAATGCATGTGTAACCACTGGATCTACAAAACCCAAAATCTGCATAATTTGGAGATCTAATCAGGAAGATAGTTTGCATGTGTAGTTGCTTGTTCACCCATATAAATACAGTGAATGGTATGCCCATTAAAAAATAGTTTATTAAATAATTTAAAGCACTAAAGCTTGCTGAGGTAGATCATGAACTGTGGGAATGCTAAACATTATTACCTATTGTAATATAGCTTATATATTTGTCAGGGCTTTAAAAAAGGAGCCAAGTGATCGGCGTAATCGTCAACAAAGACTACTCTTTCTCCTCTAATGAGATCAGTTGATGGCTCCACACTGCATGTGTTAAGAATTTTAATGGAGTAATGACTATACTTAGTAATAATAACTACTAACTTCTTAAATTTCTTTATTTAGGAGCTGACGGGTTAGAGCTGTGGAGAAAGTAGACAGCCCTCCCTGCAAGAGGCACCAAGGATAAATTGAGAAAATGTCATTTGCTAGCTTTGTTCTCCGTAAGACAGCAGCAGAGCACTTGACATTCCCTTCTGCCTCTGTGCAGCAAAACACTCCTTAAATAGACCATTGTGGCACCTGGAAGGTGCTGTCAGTGTCGAATATGACTCGGCCCCAAACAGATTTGTTTCCCATGAGTTCAGTGAGTGTTTTTATTTGTGAATGTGAAATAAAGTAATTTATGAGCTATAAAACGTGACCTAAGCCCTTCTACTGACTCAGCCAGGAATAAATTGTTTTGGTACCTCTGTCAAAGGGTTGCTGTCCAAGTTCACGCTGGCCCAGCTGGACTCCTGTGTGATGAACAGCGTGTGCTTACTGCGAGTGCATTCCCCGAGCTGAGACACGAGGCTGATCTCTGTAGATCTTTTGGTTACCTGCTTAACAGACAAGAAGCAAGTTAGCCTCTGCTTACACAAGATTGATGCGCAGCTACATCCTGTGTCTATTTTAGAAAAATGAAGCTGCAGAAGAAAAATGTTGCTCATACTGAAGTGGGGGAGGGGAGGAGATATCGGGCAATGTCCCATCCCTCCCACTCCCAACTCAGACTGGTGGACTTTTTTTTTTTTTTTTTAAATTTTATTTATTCTTGGTATCACATGAAGATATCAAACTAGGAAGAATGCAGGGTCATTAAGGTGGTAAATTATCTTTCTTTCATCTTTCACTTTATATTTGGTTTAATGAAAAGTTATCCAGTGCTGTATGTTACCAATTCATTTGCAGTATAACCCTAGTNTAATTCTGGTATTCTGCTCCTGGTTTGGATTGGGCAATGGCTGATGAAAATTTATGGCTTTAGATCTACAAGAGATGAGCTAGCTATTTAATTGGCAGCTGTCTACCTACTGAGAGAAACAGACTAGTTGTTCTTGCTGGCAGATTAAATTTATTCAGCTATATCCAAAAAAAGGACTTCACGTCTATTTGCTGATTCCTGGCAGGATTGCTCTCTTGCATAAGCTTATCTCTGAGGAATAGTGGATCTGCATTTTTGTTTGGAAGTTGTATCAGGGAAGCTGATATTTTTTACCATGTTTTGTAAATCTTCGTATTGTGAAACACCTTTTTATCACTGTGGCAACATCAACTGCTGCTTCTCTAGAAGACTCCGATAAGTTAAAGATACCATTTTCTGTACAACTGAGGAAACTTGCTTCTCATGTGACTTATTTTTAAAAATGAGTATTATTTCAGTTGAAGATACTGGATCTAACAGTAAGAGAAGTAGTTTTCTTTTTATCCCAAGGTTGTCTTCAATTGCTGTGGACTTCAGTTTTCTCAGTTACTCTTTCATTGTGCTTCAGCATTTGCAGGTGTTCTGCTATGGCTGACAGAGGTCTCTTACTTATACATTCCCAACAAAAGTCAGTGTTCCTTCTGCGGTGTTTCATGTTACCAGTCGGTATGAAAAATATAAGTGGCTGCAGCCTGCTCTGAGGGATTCTCTGGGCTGAGTTTTGATGTGCGTAAGAGCGGGAATCAAGTTTAGCATGTCCTTTTCAGCCCTTTAAACTGATGCCAGATATCTCTGCTTCTGTCTTTCAGATGATATGAAGACAATTTATATTTTTGTGTGTGTATACATATAAATATATATATTTTTTTTTTTTAGGGTCTGTAGATTGAGTTATTTGGGACGAAAATGAAGAGTACTGCCAGGCCTTGGAGTGCAATGGCAAAGCAAGGGAGTCATGGGGTTGACAGAGGAAAACCGCTTTCCACCACCTCAACAGGAATGAAGACATCAAAGTCCTCGACTTCACTTGCCTTTGAATCTCGGCTCAGCAAGGTACTAACCAGTAGGGACTGTGCAAGCATCATAGCCTTGTTCCAGGTTAAAGCTTTGGTTTAGTCCTGGAACGTTACTACACCCTGAAACTTGGAGTGGGCTTAAGCACTGTATTAAGCATAGGGAGATTATAGCTGTGTTGTATATTAGACTAATGCACATTTCTGAAAATATTTTGCATGTGTTGGGGGACACTGAGGCAAGCATCTCTGAAGGAATGCTACCAAAGAGACTAATCAGGAAATCTGATACGTTTAATCTGTGTATGGTGTTAAATGTAGAGGGTTTTCTTCCTAATCTTCAAATTGTTGATCATCTGCAAATACAAGATCATCAAAGTGGTTTCCTTGAAGAAATGGGGTAGAAAAAGGCACCATAGTTGCTGCCGTAGAAGAGGGCACATTGAAGAAATTACTTTAGGGAGACTGCAGAAGTCTCTAAAGGTCAGAAAGTCAGATTGTTCCATTCTGCTTCTAAGGGTGAGCTGACAAAACCTCTGCCAGAAGGCAAAACGTTAGCTGTTTGGTATCCTGGAGCAGATCAACACCAGCTATTGAAACTTACATGCTCACAGGGTCCAGGAAACCACAGAGCCTGAGTCAGAGGAAGAGATGAAAGGGAGAAAGAATCGGAGCTGAGAGACTTCATTTTGCTTAAAGATTTTACATTCAGGAACCACTAAATAGGGAGAGCGCTTGTTGTGTGCTCTCTTTTCATTTAACCCGAGCAGTGGTTTTCAGCCTGTGGTTCATGGTCCCCCTGGGTGTCACTGGACAACTTCAAAAGAAGTGGATTTTGATTTGTGAAAACAGTTTAGGTGTCCACAAACTGAAAAGGATAGAAAAAAAAAAAAAATACTGCTCTAGGGAGACTCTCCAGAGCTTTGGTCTTTTAAAATGCTTAAAGTATTTTTGCTGAAATTAATCAGAGGCTGTTATTAGAGATACACAGGCTGTTACAGAGGCACACAAATTGGAAAGCAGCTGACCAATGTTCTGAGATAAAGTGCTACTTCTGATTGTTGAAGCAACATAATTTCAGTGTTCTTCCTTGAACCTTAAGTTGATTGTGCTCAAATTGCATGGATTTCTTGAGTACGCATTTAGACTAAACTTGCTTTACCAGAAATCCCTCTCCCAAAAAAGACCACACAGCAATGATGATCCCTTGCTTTCTCATGTACAATAAGGCTAAGTAAATTCTAGTGATATCCACTAATATTTTTTTAAAAACACATATTGTAAAATAGTTTACCTTCTTCCAAGCTTATGAAACTTATCAGTATTAATCTCTAGAATTCTGCAGCTTATCTGTTCTGAAAACAAGTGCATTTCTTTGCTGTGAATTATTTCCATGGTGGTTTCACGAACAAAATGCTTTCTTGTGAGCAGACTTTTCAGTTTATCTTCTAGTGAGTCCTACAGTCCCTAGTAAGACAAATAGTATTAGGTCCCACCATGAGATCATTGGCCATCTTTGCTCACTGCTTTTCAACAAGAAAGGAGGGTAAATAGCTGAAATCATATCATTTTTAAGATAAAGGATTTCCAATTGCTAATTGAGTTAGATCTTACACTGGCTGCTCTTGTGTTTTATTGCAGCAGCCTGAGCTTCTCAGCTAAATGATTTTCAGATTTTGGCTTGGTTTCCGGCATGTTCTTTGTTCATGTCAGATAACCTAGTTTATGATGCCACAAAATTTGGTGGCTCCTGTTTGACAAACATGGGAAGGAACTGGTAGTTGCTTGCTATTGGAATAGCTCAGAAGTCTCTTCAGAGGATCCAAGGTCATCATTGGGGCAAAACTGCATGATCCTGAGTGGAGAGACAAGAACCAGCAGATCCTGTTAGGATTTTTTTGACAGACACATTAAGGGCCAGTTATTTGCTGCTTTGACCTACCCAGTGTGTCAGGCTCTGCAACTAGCACTTATCTGCACAGGCCCAAATACCTGCCTAAATGTAAACCAGTGAGGAAATACAATGACTGCTGTTCAGAGCAAGATGTGAGAAGCTGGAATTGCCAGTAGTCTACTCCTGTAAACTATTTTCTCTCTGCCTTTCAATTATTTGCTCATTTGAATGGTCTTTACTGTTTCAATAGTGAAAAATGAAAATGGGAGTGTCTCTTAACCCACTTCACAAATACCTAGAGTGCAAAACAAATACAAAAATGTATAAAAAATTATTTAGTATGGTTATCAAAGAAATATTCCCATTGGGTTACTTTATGGAAATGTTCCTTTTCTCCCAGGAACCTTGCATTTTGAATTACTTGATGGGAATATTCAAGGTCTTAATCTTCTGGTTGCTCACAAAATCTCTGTATTGCAGCTGAAGAGGGCAAGCAGTGATGACATGCTGACAAAACCAGGGGTGGCAGCAGCTTCTGGAGTCTCTAGACTGAAGAAGACCATTACAACAGGAGCAATTTCTGAGCTTGCTGAGAGTCGACTGAAGCCCAGCACAGGTAGATACAAAGATTCTGGAAGACAGTCTCCTTTATATGAAATGTGCTGTGAGTGTTGCTTGGTTTACCAAGATGCTAGCTGAGTTTTCCTTATCCCCGCCTCGTAGCACAACTATAACTTCCCTGCTGCAATATTCAGCGTATAGGATGAGACATACTGTGCCTTGCAGACTGGCCTGTCACTGCATCCTACGCCCCACGAGTCAGTAATCTGAAGAAAAGGGAGAAACTGGGGGGGTTTCCAGGAGTCATCAGTGGGTGAGCCCCGCCAGCCTGGGCTGTGCAGTGGTGCTGGCAGCCGGCGGCCGCAGCGGGGCTGTGTCGTGGGGCTGGCGTTAGAGGTGCGCAGCCCACACTGTCTCACAGAGCAATAAATCAATTTGAAAGCTTTCTTTTTAAAACTTTCACTACATATCAATAGCATTCTGTGTTCTCCCTCTCCTGAATGAGCGGAGCAGTTACTCTGCTGTTCCTGGGACACAGCAGAGATGTGAGAACAAAGAGCCAGCCCTAGCGTCTTCATGTATAGCTTGTGCTCCTAAGCTAAGTTGTGGCATGCTCTCTCCCTCAGGTTAGCCCCATCAGCTTGTTTCCATTGGTTTCAAATCTAAGCCTGTTTCTGAAGGCAGCGACACCATCTGCATACCAAGGGCTTCTGTGCAAACGGCTCTGCTTTCCCCCAGGAGCTCAGCAAATGCTTGCTTTTGTCTGCTCCCTGGTGGCATTTCCAAGGGAATGTGAGATCTTATTAAATTTGACCATGACCTCCCTATTTGTCACAGCCTCTGCAGGGTTTGGCTGTGTAACAGAACAATGTTACTAACCAGAAAGGGATTTCTGAATAAATAAATAAATAAAAATCTTTATATACTTCCCCTGCCCCCAAAAGGAAATGATGCATCTTGTAACAGCACAAATGCTTTGTAGTAACCCAAAGACAGATCCTGTTCTGCAGTTAATTGGTGTGTAAATCTGCAAATTTAATAGTGACTAGTCGTATCCAAAGGCTTTTGAGATTCACCAGCCAATAAAGAGGCATGATGCCGGCAAAAGATGCTGGAGAGGAGTAATGAGGGGAGAAGAAAACCTGTACAGATGATGCAGCATAGGATCCTGGGAATGCAGCCAGGGAAACAGCACTGCAGGAAGTCCAGAATGAAATACGTATGTCAGATACAAAAATACTAGCACTGGAATAGAGAGCCCCCTTCTGCATGCATGTATAATAACTGGGATTGGGGGAGGGATAAGATTGATGATGATGACCGCTTTAAATACAAAGGGTAAAATGGTTTATGGAGGTCAAGTTACATCTGGGTATTGTTTTGCCAATTTAAATGACATCATTGGATCTGACCTCATATATCGCTTTGCAACAGCATTTGCAGAAGTATGAATGGGAGTATTAGTGCAGGGCAAAAAGAGTCTAAGTGTGGAGCTATGTATATCGTGTAGATGAACACTAAGAATATGTGTGCTGCCCCTTTAAAATTTCTTTTAACCTAGAGAGAAAAACCCCTGTATCTTACATATCTTAATTTTCCCAGTGGCTGCATAGTCCAAAAGGGTGCTTGGAAATCTTCCTGTATTCTGAGAATATGTGTCACTATCATGGCCACCGAAAGGTGCTAGGTATTAGTGAGCAAGGTTACAAAGCTGCGTGCTACTTTTAGATTGTCACACTGTGAAAAAACACCAATAGGCATATTATAATACAGTATATTGTTGCTAAGAGGAAAATCAAAAATCAGATATGACAGAGGGCACAACATGTTCCTGGGAACATTAAGTAGAAAAGGAAAGAACATTGTTTCAGCTGCTATATTTTATTGAAATGGCATCCCAATTAGTATCTGATTGTGATCAAGACTACGCTGCAATGCTAACTGACTGTGGAACTAATCCAAGTAGAGAACATTCCTGTAGCTGGGAAATGCAGATGTTTGTGTACATAGCCAACTGTGTAAATCTTGAAATTCTGTTCTGAAACCACTTTCTTTGGCTTCTTTGCCTTCATCAGTTCTGCGTTTTCCTTTCATGTCTTAACTGCAGACATCATGTCGTCCCCCCCACCCTTGTTTGTGCTTTTTAGATTGGGCTTTCTTTGTCTGTTACTCAAGTGATTTGATTATTTTACCGAAATGATATTATACTAGTTCCAGCTACACTCTGGTGGTATTCAGTTGGTATTATGGTATTGTGTAAGAGAAATTAAAAGAAACAAAGTATGGAAATAATAAAAAAAAGCTTGGGTTTCTTTCTTCTTTGGGTGTAACTGTCCAACATTTGTGCGTTGACCTTGAGTAACAGCACGTGTTCCAACCGCTGCAGATAATAAATAATTGACACCAAGATTGCTTGTTTAAATAGGCTTGTTTGTATGCTGCCCTTGGTGGAGTTTAAGTTGTTCATTCTAGCCTTTTGCTGACATAACTACCCCTGTCTGCCTTGTTGGAAGCTAACGCAGTAAATCATAAGCAACTTAAAGGGAGGTGAGGCCAATCATGTCTCCATTCTTGGCAAGTGGAGTTGAGCAAATGGAACTGGAGACAGATTCTGGCTGGAAGTTCTGTGCTGTGATGTTTGGCTTTGTAACTGCTTGGCAGTTTTGAAATCCCAAGTAATGGGAAATGACACGCAGGGAGAAATAAATGTCTTGGATTCAGCTTCCTTATCCACGGTGTTATGTCCTTCCATATACTGTCCTGAAGTAGCAATTTGGTTTTATGTTAAAACCAAACTTACAGAGTTCTTGCATTGCTTTTAATGTTTCAGTAGATGAAAAAGCGCTTGAAAAATTGCAAAACAGGAGGAAGAGGTCACTCACTAATCTTGAAAAATGTTTATTTCAATGCATGCACTTGTAAAGCCATCCAACCTATGAAGCCATATAGTAAATAAATTATTTTAAAATGTTTAGAGAAATTTATATTTTCATAAGAAACTAGGACTCTTTTCTCCTTAAGGCTCAGGATTATAGGAAATCAGTGATTTTTCAGATTCTGATCCTTTGAGGTTTGCAAGCCACTTAACCTTAGATACTGCTATTTCACGGAGAATTTCAAAGCTTCTTATGTAATATACTTCTCATGAAGAGCATTGCATGGTAACACTGGTATGCAAATGGAAAATTTTGGATTCAGACAGGTGAAATTACTTGCTCCGTGGATCCTAGAAGTAATTCCAAATCCTTGCTTTCAGTTCTGTCACTCAATCCCTACAAACTCCCAATTCAAGCACTTCCCGAAAATTTCCCTTAAGGCTGTCTAGTTTAATCATGTTAATGTGCTTCCTTGCTGTTATTTCAGTGCCAGCAGCTATTATCTGTGAGGTTCGACAGGAACCAGAAAGTCTTATGCTGGACGTTAGAAAAGAGATTCAGCCAGGATGTGCGACTGTGCTGAGCTGCGAGCACAAAATCGGAAAGCATTCAGAATACTTCAGGCATCCCCATTTCTCACAAATATATTGGTTTTTATATCAAGCTCTGCCAGCTCCAATATGAAGTATCAGTTATCCTAGAAATGTAAGTAACAGATAGCTGTGCTTGTTTTCTCAGGCTGCTTCATCAGCTTATTTCTTTATTCTGAAGTCTAAATCTATAGGCTTATTGAATTTGCCTTAGAAATAGTAGAAACTGTCAATAACAATGTTATAATCACATAACTTACTGTTTATAGAGATCCTGGATATTTTACTGACAAGCTCTGGCTCTCTCTAAAGCTGAAACCATGTTAGAAGACAGGTACTATACCTTCTCGCAATGATAGTAAGATGTGTTATATCTATGGAGGCCAAGAGAAGCCAAGGTGCCAGCAGGAATGTGGGGGATGGCCTACTGTGTCATCCACTGCTCCATCAGAAATGGTCATCTATTTTTATGCATTAAATGGGAAAAAAATCAATAATTGGCATGCATTTTCAGCCAAAGCAACAAGAAAAGTGTGTTGCTTTCTGTGCATGCCTGCTGAGTTGATCAATATCAATGGTTGGAGACAGTGCCAATACAGAAGTGTAGAGAAGGCAAACTCAAAGATAAGAGTTTCAGTTATCTCCTAGGCATCTAGTGTCAAGACTCTGAACTGCAGGTTACCTGGACAAAACCTACTAATCCCAGAATGGAACATTGCCAGCATTGGAAATGAAGCTGTACAAAGCATGCTGTTGTAATAAGCCCAGTAAATTAAGAAGTTGAATAAAAATATCAAGAAATTTGGCATAATCAGTGAAGGCTATACAAGGGCCTGAAGATTATATTCTGTTGTGGAACAGTTTGGTTGGAACAATATTCAGCTCTAATAAGGAGGGCCTCTGGCTTGATGAGTTTTTCTGTGAATTGTCACTCACATTCCTACCCAATAGCCAGAGTTAACGTCCCAATGACTAAATATGATACCTGTATATCTTCAATTCCTTCCTAGTTTTAGTAGAGCACATACCATTAGTCCATTTGTCCACCACTGTTTGCCATGTAGTTTATGTAAAAAGAAAAATCTTGATTTCCCTCTAAAACATAGTTGCTCGTAGCTTTTCTGTGTTGATAGTGATGATATTCAGAAAAGAGAGGCTTTAACTAAATGAGGCTAACTGGCCACTACCAGTGTTGTTGTTAGTGCTGGGAAAGTATGAGTGTCACTTGTGAAACCTGAACAAGTTCAACTGTGGATGATTTTAAAGGAGAGACTGGTTTATGTTTTTATTGCACGTATCACTCATTAGATCTGCTTCTTTCTCATCAAAATTGAAAATGTGGCAGACTACAGATTTCAGAGCTTCCTGCACGTTTATAGAATTGTCACTTCAAGATTCCTAGTTGAGAGTAATATATGGAATCTATCAAATTTACTGTCTGTCTTCTTTCTGCTAACTTCTCTGCTTGGTGAGTGTTTGTCGCTTTCTGATGTGGGGTAACCATTTAGGTTAATGTGAAGCTAATCCAGACCAGAAGCCTTCTCTACATGATCAGAAAATTCAAGAAAAGCATTTTTCTTAAAAAAAGCTTTCTTTTAAAAAAAAAAACTTGAAAAAATCTAATTGACAGTTTAATTCTTCATAAGATGCTAATGCACCCCAATTAGAACAGGAAAAAGGAAAGTGATTTGTTTTGAAGGACAGCTCTCTGTTGACCTTGGGATCCTTTTACTCTCCCATTCAACAATTTTTGACAGTCCCTGCTTTTTGTGATCTGTCACGTCAAAGGACTACTGTAGGTTTGTAGAAAGGTTGCTGCACTTTGCATTCAGTCTCGTTACTGTCTCATTTTTCTTGTGAAAGATAGAGACAAGTGTGAGAGACACTAATGAGATTGGTGCGTTCCGTTCCACAAGACTTCACTAGAAACAGAATGACTGATCTCATCCGGGGTTTCCCAGGAACAATAAATATGCTTTAAAACTTCATCTGGAAAGCTAGTTGCATTTTGCTACCCTTTCCGGGTACAAGACACAGCTCTCGCATAATTGCTTATAAAGAAAGATATTCTAGCTCCAGAGCTGATATAAAAAGGAAAGGAAGACTCAAAAAATTACTTTGTCAAGATGTCATTCAAATAGGCAAGAAGTGCTGCAGGAATTTAACAGGCAAAACAATGTGGAAATATATGTTTACATTTACACTTATAGCTCTACATGTAGCTAGATATGCATATTGACATCTACACACACTTATATGTATCTGCATGGTTGCTTGTAACATACTGGTGCAAATGTGAATCTGAATCTTAACCTCTCTGACATTACTTAGCAAAATATTTTCTCTATCTGTAATTTCCCCAGGTATCGAGTAATCAGACTAAGTTTCAGCACCATTTTAGAAGATTTCACCCACTTAACCTCTAAAGTGAAAGCTCAAGAATTGAGGTAGATCAAATTTGGCATTCTAGATTCAGTTTATGGCTGCTACTTGTCAAGTTTCTCTTATTTCTTATGACACTGTTCTTTTTTTCTTGTGATAGCCTGCATACGCAAATGCATATGTTCACTTCTGATGCCTTTGCTGAAAAAGTTCCTGTATGATGTTTGCTGCCGTGTTAAATTTTCGTGCTGTTCTAATCTTTGCTCTTTCTTTCTGTAACCCATGGACAGTTCTACGTCTTAGAATGGCTTGAAATGGGCATTGCTTCACATGACTGTTCTTCAGGATTCTTTTTTGATAAATATGTTACTCTGGTAGGATATTTTAATCAAAAAAGGCACTTATTCCAGTAGCGCAGAAGGAGCTCACTAGTTCTTTAATGAAAAAATAGCAGTGGTCTTATAAAACTCCGATATCTGTTGGCTCAAGATCTCAGTCCCACGATTCCTTGAACTAGAGAGATCTATCAATGGATGCTCTCTTCTTGTTCTGAAGGTGGCATATGAAGGTTGACTGACATAATTATTCTTTTGTTCTATCGTTGACTGTATTTCATGAACCTCCTTCCATAACTGGGAATGGAGTGAGAGCAATGCATTTTAGTGACTGTTGGGATTTCCGACACCTGATCCTGTTAAGGATAAAAGTTTTTGAGAGGCATTCACAGGCTGTCTGCAGTCATCTTGCATTATTAAACAAGCAAGTATTAACTTCTGCGGACAACACTGTCTGCAGCATGCACCTTTTTCAGCTTTGTTGCTGTCCTAATCTACTGCATAATTTACATTTACTGCACTGAATCTGTATTAACACATTCTAAGATTTTTACATGCAACTTCTTGTTAAAACAACCTGTGAAACAGAGACCCTTTTCTCTGTTGTATATTCCCCTGAGAATGACTTTGTTGGCACAGGTTTACTGCCCTGGGACCCAAGCCAGTTAAGAGGATTCAGTGTGTGGTAGGGATACTGAAATGCTAAATCTTAAAGACTAATGACTTGACTCATTAAATTGTTGACAGTTAATTGGCGCAAGCCAACACGTATAGGGAAGATCCATTACAGCTGTAAGCAAATTGTGATGATCACAAAAGTCTTGCTTAGGGATACCTAAACAGAAAGGGGAGCGTGCTTGAATGGTCCAGGAAGAGTACAAATCTATGATCTCTCATTTTGTTTTCATTTCTTTTCAGGCTTCTTTAGTGAAGTTGTTCAGCAAAGTCAACACAACCTTACGTTGACTACCAGCCCTAGGTTAATTATCAGCTTTCCTTCAGCTGGTTTGAAGAGAAATGATCCTTAACACAAATTCTCTAGGCCTAAATGTATCACAGCCAAAATGCCTTGGCAGAGTGCCATTGTGTTTGCACTTAAAGAATGGGAGGGAGCGAAAGAATGGAACGCAAAGCTGGCCTGGTCTGACAAGTATGCATATCAGGAGAGGGCTTGGCATTCCTCGTATGATTTTTTTTTTCCACTGTTTTTTTTTTTTTTA